>UCOK01018353.1:0-202896 GCA_900474325.1 Synergus umbraculus | reverse complement strand
AAGGAATTTAAAACTGTATAGGGAATTTTATTCATGAATTTCACAAGCTTTTTAGGATTTTAAAAAGATTTTGTAGAATTTACAAAGATTTCGAAGGTTTTCGTCAAATTTTAAGGGTTTTCAAAAAATATTTCTAATTTATAAAAGATTTTGTAATACTTTTAAGGATTTCATGGAATTTGATGAAATCTTTAATGATTTTAAGAGATTTAGAGAGTTGAAACATTTCCACAGTTTGCTAGAAATTTTTACATAGATTTCACGATTTTTAAGTGATTTTTACAAAATTAAAGAGATTTTTAGGATACTAAATAGATTTTGTAAAATTGTATAGGATGTTAGGATATTTCATGAAATTTTATGAGATTTCTAATAATTTTAAGTGATTTCAAGAGATTTTTCTGCTATTTAATGTTTCTGTGAGAATTTTAAAGGATATAAAAGGTATTTGAATTGCTATTGTTGAATGAAGAAGAATCTCAAGAATTTTCTAAAAATTTTAAGATACTCACGAATTTTAAGCGATTTCACAAGTTGTCAAAGGTTTCTTGGAATTTTTAAACATTTTCATGAAGTTTAACATAGATTTTAAGAGATTCGAGATTATATAAAATATAATAAATTATATAAAATTTAAAAAAGATAAATGCGTTCGTTCTTGTATATATATAAAGCAACACTTCCCTCTCGCCTCTAATTTTTGGTCCAAATACAAATGTCGGAATGATTCAGAAAATAACGAATTTGTTCGGAATGATTTGCAATCCGAAACTTTCGCAGAGCTACTATTTCCTGAAATAAAGGTTCACCCTCTATTTTCTTCGATTTTGCTGTTTCTTTTTACACACAGGAATGGCGAATAGGTTTCGCGAAGAAATGGTAGGTTCGTTACGAAGCTAACTTTTATTGGGATGCACGTGCACTGAGTTTCCCCTTTACATCAATTGAGAAGTAGATTAAACCTCGGCTCAAAGAGAAAACCGTTGTTATCACATTACCGTGGTTTATTGCCTTTGTCAGATTAGAATCTCCAGGTAAAAACTTTCTGAGCGAACTTTCAATCGTAACAACTAAGCACATGGAGTTGAATATATATAACACTACCTAAATACAGAGTATTGACTGTGGAACAATCGAACTATAATTATGTAATTATTACCTTGATTCCCAAATTAGAAATGAAATTGAGTTTGATTTTATACGCTCACGCTCTCTTAACTTAAAGATCAATAGTGTAATAGGTTTTAACTGGGTTTGAATAATTTTGATCTAAACTAATTACACAATTGCATATGTGATTGCAAGTGATTAAACTCTGTAACTCAAATTGCATGATTAATTTTTAATCAGATCTTTGAACTTCAAAGCAACTAAATAAATTATTCAATTACTAAAAATTGAGATAATGACTCTTAACACTTGTTGAAGAACTTCATCGAAAATCAAATTAGTTCCAATAATCAAATGCTTGTGTGGGCTAGAAATTTGCCAGCATTCCTGATTATATGCTTAAAGCCATTCACTGCTTATATCAAGGAATGCAAATACAAATCAGGAATGTAATTCAAATTCTGGATGTAATTCACATTCTGAATGTAATTAGTTGTGAGTCCTTTCCTTTGTCAATATCGCGGCTTTGAAAGCGATAACTTTACGGATTTATCTTATGTTACAGGTAATTAATTCCATTAAAATCCACGCGTAGAGTTTAATGAAACATTGACAACATACTTGAAGCCATTAAGTGACATGTACTTCATTTAATTTATAGTGTGAACCTATATTCTAAACATCGCATGTAGTTCTCCGTATCACATGCAATTATCTCTATTTCTTTATTTATCTTTCCTGTCCATAAAGTTTCTGATTACGTCAAGTTGGGTTAAAAAATAATGACATAACGTGTGAACCGTGTTCGAGATAAATTTCGCAGGTTTAAAATATAATATCGCATAAACGTCACGTGAACTCATTATACGTTGTATTTGTTAGGAATATGAATTTTCCTGATCCCACAGCTTCTTATCATATGTAAATTATGCGAAAACTTGGCTTATCGAAACCCTCTCATACTCAAATAATAAGTTATCGGTGGGAAATATAGGTTGCTCGTTTAACAACAAGTATATACACTATACGTACTTGGAATTTGTTACCTTATTGAATTTTGTTGACGATTCGTGAGGAAAGCAAGAAACCACGGATCAATGTACATCCAACGTAAATATAAATATACGCATACGTATATACATTCTACATATATATTATATATATGAATCGGATACATTCGATATCTCTATACCAAAACTCAAACCTTGAATGCAACTTGAAATGCACCTCGCCATCCTGTAAGTCCTGTCCAATATTGATTTCATCGCTCTGCCAAACAGTTTGCTAACTGAAATTTTAAACTCGAGGATCACGATTCCTAACAATGTCTCTGGATTTGACATTCCTGGAAATTGGCTTTACAAGAGAAATTTGATAACACTCGAAGAATTATTTATTCTATCAATTATTCCTTTCTATAAAGAATTGATATCGTGCTTCATAATTTTTCCTTATGACTGAGTTAAGAACAGAATAGGAAAAAATAGCAATTTTCATGATCCTCTCTCCTCATCACTTTGATCTTGAAATTTCATAAAAAGCTATATGTGATATAAAAAAATATCACCTTACACATTCTATCTTTATTAAAGCCTGCTTTGTGATGTAGGCCACGTTCAGAAGCTCTTAGAGATACTAAATCGGCTATGGATAACCGTATAATGTTTTTTTAGTTCAGCTCGTCTTTTTCGAAATCTCTCTTCCAGAAAGTTGTTTTCTTGACATAACGCATATATTAATATTAATGTATGAAATATATGAGAGAGAAAAATTTTCATTTCGTAGCTCATGAATCGCAAATATATCAAGCTAATAACAAAAAATAATATCCTCATAAAAATGTATCCTTGATTGCGACACTTTATGTAAAAATACAGTTGATTATATATGCGACATGTGGAAATAATTTAATTGCTTTTGTGTTCCCGCATTTCAGTCGTTTACCTCATATTGATTTTACGAGGCGCATATGATGAGCCTCTATATTCCGAATCCAAAGTGGCTACCAAACATTATTCTGGAATATTGCCAGACTTTCTTCGCTTACTTGTATTCGCCAGGGACCTGCTGATTTGCGTATTGACACAGTTATTTATCCAGCACCTTCAACAGCTAATTGGATTATTGGCTCAATTGGCAGCGTGAAGTCCCAACAAAAACTTTTTTATACTCCACACGGTTGCATCAGATAAGAAAATATTTCTCTCTGATTCTAGAATACTTTTCAGTTATCAGAATATCGCACTTATTTAATTCAGATAATCCCCATGATATATGTATCTATGAACTATATTGTTTTCTCTGTAAGCAATTAGTTCCTTCAGTGTCCAAGTGAACAGTCATCCAACTGTACGGATTTCAAGCAAGAACTGTCTGTTTAGTTAAAAAGTAGGGATGGGTGAAATGTGGGAAAGACAAACGAATGGCAGAGAGCAAAGTACCAATCGTTGTTTTTCTTTGCACAAATGTTCTCTGTACCCGTACTTTGTGTCTTTCATCATTTGTCATTTGTTTGCCTTTTCTCTAGCTAGCTGTTCTCCTGGTCGCCAAACACTTTAGAGGAAACACGACAGGTTTTATTAGAAGTGTATCTGTCGTTCTTTTAAATTTTCCAAACCACTTTTTCCACCCTCTTTTCCCATCCTCTTTTCTCATCCTCTTTTCCCAGCCCCTGTTTCCACAGACTTTTCCCAAACACTTTTCCAAATCCCCCTGTCCAGATCCTTTTTCCATCTCCCTTTTCCAGCCTTTTTCTCCAATGATAATAGAATAGCTTATCATTGATCTATATCGTTTCACTTGCGCCCAGAGGATTAATGCTGAACAAAGGGTAAACTTTGGTCTTTCCGAATGAGGATTACTAAAAGTTTAATGTCTAGTAAGTTTCACTTACAAATTAAACTGCGTATTAAGATCACCCATGGGAAGTGGATAGTGGTCAGAGTTAAGATAAGAGCCGAGAGGATGATTCCCAGAGGATAATTCCGAAACAGTAGACGACCTCGACTATAATGGCTAATAGGCCTTTTGACTAAAGCTCCTCATCAGTGCGGCACGAGCCAACAGAGGTTTCTCAAACCAAGCTATCTTTATCTTCAGATAGAGACCGATACGTGAAAGTTTCATACGCCAAAGCTTCGCTGGGAATTACCAGGACAATGTTACGGAAATTTATTTAGCTTCGAGTCAACCATGAACAGATTTTGAGCTTTATAATATAATTTAGAAATTTAGTTTAAATTAGAACTATATAGCTGAATATGATAGACTGATGATTATAATGATGTGTAATATTCGCAAATTTCCACTCTCGTTTAAATTCAAATTTCAAAGCGGAAAAATAATCTAGGTTTAAACGTTTTTCAGATAAAACTCACATCCGTGTATCACTTCAACGATTTACTTTTTTTTAATAGGAATACGTGATTACCACGTTTTCGATAAAGTGCATTCGGACATATGAGTTTAAAAGATATCTAAACTGTATGAGCTAGGCACTCAGCCCTTCCATCAAGTAAATTAAAATTTACTGATAAATCCATTTTATTCTCTGCTGAGAACATTTTTACCGAATCCCCTTTTCTACATTTTTACATATCAATGGTAACATTTTATCGCCAAATAAAAAACCACTTACAACACGATAAAGTTAAACTTCTTTAAAACATTTTTTTGACAAGTGAAACTTTAATAGCTTCTTATCTAAAACTTAACTTAAGTTGTTCTTTTACTTGTTACTTTCTGCAATTAAAACCAACCAAGTTCCCTGTAAAACGTTTACAACTTGTTCCAAGTTTTTTTTTTTCAAGACAAAAATAAAAAATCTACAACTTTACAACTACTTAAAGAGAGGTGTTTAACATTCTGAGCGAGTAGTTCAGAAGCTTTAAGCCTTCGGTTAAGCATATACGTTTTCCGCGATTAAACCAACATTTTATTATCCTCTTATTATTTTAGTCATAATCTCTTTAATGCCAGAACGTCAAGGATTTTCAACTTCGCAGGAGAGTCACGCCAAGGCAAGGTGACGAATTCATGAATGTAAAGCAGTTGAACCATTCAATTTTATAGCTGCCGTCTGCCAGCAATCCAAAGTCGTCCCTATATAATCTATCTAACGGCAGACTTTGTTACATAATGTATGCGAATTTGGGAGAGGGCAGCCAACAAAAGAGAACGATGGCTGATATTTAATAAGAAAAGCTCGCTCCTCAAGCTGCACCGCCAAGCGAAGTCTGCCATGAGGATGCTTTTATAACCGAAATGAATTTTTACTGAATTTCTCATGGCGACATCCGGTAACAGGAGAAATACTTTCGAAAGCAGAGATTTTTCAAGTGATTTCATTAGCGTACGTATGAAGCAGAGTAACCATGAAAACAAATTTTGTTTGCTGCCATTCCATTTATGTCAATTTTACGCTTTTCCACATGCGACCGTATTAACATTTGTGGTGGCTATTATCTCGCTACCTATTTTGCGTGCAGAATAATTCAAAAAACCCTTTCAAACTTTGTATTAACCAATTAATTTATCATGTAGGCAGCATTTATGAATGAATCGAAGAAGTGATAAAAGTTTTATGCATTCTTCACAATAATGGTAATCTCAGTAGAAAAGTTGTTGGCATTACTCCAGTTCGAGAAGTTAAACATTAAATCGAACACTCAGCTAAATTTATTATTCAAAACTAAAACTTCGAGGAGCTAGGTTTTCTGCATTTCATTCTTAACTACTGCCGATTCTGCTTTTTGCACTGAAATTTATATTCAGAGTTTGTATTCAGTTGACTTTTTTCTAGAATTTAGCAAAATCAACACCTCTGTATTAACATTAATGCACATTATCTCGTTACTGGTTTTTATGTCACAAATAATATCCGGAACGAGCGGATAGTGAAAGAGGATAACTGTGTATGAAGTCATGTCGATTTTAATTCGTAATTAATATTGAAGTAGAGAAATGACTACAATAATCGGAAATCAGGTAGATTCGAAACTTACAGCTGCGGATATTATTGAGTCATAATACGGATTTAAAATATTGAAGCGATGGTCAAACATTCGCTCGATGCTTTAAAAAACATGTTTTTATCATGGACACAAATGTCGATATTTGCATTTCAGTGCTTTAAATAAATATTTAATTTTAATATCCACGTGGAATAAATTCCCTCATAATTGCAATTTTGTCTAAATATTAAATATTCATACGCTAACAATGCTACTATGCTCTTCAAACAATTATCTAATGTTCCCTGCATCAACCCCATCAAAACGATGATACCGAATCGATAGGGTTTTGAAACTCAATTCGAAGATGAATGATTGATGTCACTTTCATAACTCTCTGTCATTCATTATTCACAGGAGCTAAACTAAATTCAATTAATTATTATCCAACCAAATGTCACTTCTCTAGCTAGTGTGATACAAATTACGACTGTTGCGGTCATATGTCAAGTCCGCTGAAATCATGATCAATTATTTGTGTTTCACACATGGCTTTCCTTTTCTTGCGATCAATTTTTAGATTCAGTTAATTATTCCTAATCGCTCTAAATATATATATATAGTGGATATACAGTTATCCTGATTTTTTCTCGTGAAATAAGAAGATTAGACCTTCTTTGCCTCATCCTTGTCGATGGTCAGATAAGAGGAAACAAGTTGGATTACAGAGCAAAAAAGACTTACCCTCGCCAGGGCAACTGCTGGGAAAGTGTCCCAGACAAGTTGAGCTTCCTCGCCGGTGCCTCCATGGCGCTGACCCGAAAGTATACGTGATGCTGTGAGAGTGCTCATGCCCATGCCATCTCCCACAAAAAGCACAACACCACGTGCAACACCAACGGGCGGCGTTGACCCGCTGCCACTTGCACTTGCGGCTGCACGAAGTCGAGCCTCAATTCCACGCGCTGCACTGTCGTACCAAACCTTCCTCTCTAAATAGAAAAAAAACAGGGCTTGTTAGTCATGTCTCGATCACAAAAAAATGTTTGCGAAATTCAAGTGAGGTAATCGCTGCAACATGGGAGAAAAACACTGTGAAAAACATTTGTGCAGAAAAATATGAAAAGACACAAGTGTTTGATATTTTATAGTACCTTTGCCCTTTAGATAAATGTTTATAAAATTTTTTTACATAAGTGAGAATTTTTAGAAAGGATCACATGATCTCGTAGACATCCGTGGCATTTTGACGACCCCCCCCCGCCCCTCTGTCCTCATGGTTTATGGGTAGTCCCTTGGGACAAGAAGGAAAAATAGGAACCATTACTTGAAAGCCACAGGAAAGAACTTTTTCTAGAAAGTAATTTTCTTGAATGTATTTTGTATTTTTATTCAGGTATTTTCTTGCTGTATCTTATCAAATTGTATATCAGGGACATTACCAAAAAATTGTCTGGGGCATTTTTCAGCTATTTTTATAAGAGAGAATTCAGGGATCAGGAGAAATATTTTTGCTGAATAATTAATTTTCATTATGGAAATATGTTGAAAATGAAACCGAGTACCTTCTCGAAACAAATATAAAAGAGTACCGTTTCATTTCAAGAAATGAAAGTTCAGTACTTTAGGACCAACATTTTCAAAATTTCATTTCATATCCAGATCCCATTCTCCTGTTCTGAAGTTAATATTGGCAAATCTTCAGTGATATATAAAATTGGAAATTGGTAAAAGTATTGATCCAAGTATTGCGTGTTTATTCACGATTTTCAAGTATCTCTTCTCAAGAATCAACAAAAGGTTTTTAATGAAATTGGTCTCATTGTACGTTCGATCTTGAACCGTTTTCGCTGCTGACGGTAAAATGGTTTCGATTATATGCAGAAGATTATAATCATCGCCGGATTATAGAGAATTTCAATTTCCAACTTTCTTTGCCTACGAGCTTGAATCGTTGTGTTGACAGAGACTGAAGACTGGGAAGATTTAATGTGACTATTTCATGAAGCATGCTAACCACCATACTGCGATTATCACTAAGATTAACGCGCAAAACCAGACAATATTGAATCAAGAATTCATTATGGATGGAATGTTATTATCATGAATATCTCTGTAACGTATGAAGTTTGTGGGGGAGTAATATGCTAATTAGAACACAGTATATGGGTTGTTGCAATCAATTAAGAATTTCCAAAACGTCCTTCAGACTAAAATTGATTCTCCATAATTAAATATACATGCCTTTTAGTATTTCCCCGCTTTAATATAAGAAGCTATCTAACTTCTGCAAAATGTGCATGATCAACATCAATTTTCATGTCAATACTTCCATAGACGTAATACTTCCGGAAGGATAAAGCTTCTTGAATAATTTGCAAAGTTCTAAACTTTTCTGAAGTTCTTAAGTTTCCAAGTTACAAGATGAAGTCATACAGAGTTAGAGAGTGGTTCTCACTGTTTGAAGTTTATCGTCCAACTTCAGGGATAGGAGAGTACGTTGATCGACTTAGAAAAGTACACAAACTCAACTTTTTGCGTTACATCTAGAAATGCATGCGTACTCGTTTTTGTAGGATTCTGCTTGGAGCATTATGTGAAGAGTATAGATAGCTAGTTAAAGTAAGAGATTCCGAGTTCTCCTAGTGAGTTGGAAGGTATAGCTTTTTGCTTCAAGAGTAGGCAATAAGTATAGGCAACTGAGGGCGAAACCGCAGCAGTTTTAGTTTTGTTCATTATTGCTAGTTTGAAAATACGTAGTCACTAATGGTTGAGTTTGTCCAGCAGAACGAACAGCGATCTATAAAACTCTAAGCTCATGGTGGGTGTTACCTGAGTAGGAAAAGCTCCAAGTAAACTCTCGTCGAGTTGGTAATGCATGCGAACGTTAATGCAGGTTTGCTTGTATTGTACGCGCTACTACTCGAGCTTTGTGGCGTAAAAGCGAGGCTTACTTTTTGATCCGCGCTTTTAAGAATTCTAAGCGCACCAAACTAATGGCATGCGAAAATGAAAAGTAATGAAAATATCACGCTGAAAGCTTCAATCCCCGAGACAGTCACATAAAATTTTTACCTTTTATATATGCAGTTTATAAAGTGTTTGTGCATTTCCTTGTTTATATCTTCCTTTTCTTGCAACCATCTTATCAGGGAACAATCATCCCTCGGGATGAGCAATATGTATGAGTATGAGAGCTTGGAGTATTCAGGCATTGATCAGAAAAGTTATAGTTCCACTTTGGAAAGTGAAAATCTTCAGGATTACTGCAAAGAGTTTTCACAGCGCGTACGGTAATAAAAGCTGAAAGACGTGAAAGATAGTTTGCGTCCAGATAACAGAAAGAAGAAAATATAAAAGGCGAAGAATGGGGCATAAAAGGGGAGCCTTAAAAAAACGGTTAAGACTTCTTCGAATTTCGCCCCGAACTTGTAAACAAGACTCAATTAAACTAATCAAGTCAGTAGTGCAGATCAATGTGTAGTCAGACGAACTGTGTACTCAGCCTTTTTATAATTATTGACAAAATCTCTGACGTGAATATTGTTTGTAATTCGTTTTTAATCACTCGTATTCATCGTCCCTTAATTTAATTTTCAATTTAGCATCAACTCGATTTTCATTTGAAATCGTTGGCTCATGTATTGTGTTGAAAGAATATTATTTAATTGCGATCGGCTCTGTGACTATTCTTCTAATAGTATCATGTACATTTATGGTCAATTACCAATTTCTGGCACACAGGAAGTTCTGCACACTTGCCTTTGTTTCGTACTCCAACAACAGTCCTATTATTGTTCCGGATATTTTCCCACTATCTTCACTCTCTGTCTGCATCCTTGCCCAAGTTCCGCTTTATTGGCAAATCGATTAATTAGTTTTACCTCAATAGGTTGTGAAAGCGTAATTAATAAAAATAACGTCAAAAGTATATGGATATTTGATTTCTGCATCAATGTTTCCAACTAGTATCAAATTATTTATAAAAATAACATAACAGGCAGAAAAAAAAGAAATAAAGAGATTCAACTCATCACTGAAATTCAGAAATTATCTCAAATATTTTCACAGCACGTAAAGTAAAATAGAGGGGATTTTCTACAGCAGAGATAAAAAGAACGCACGTTTTATTTCTAGTGATAATAGATAGAATAGGACATCTTAGATAGCAGCGAAATAGATTGAAATACATAAAAAAACGAATAGGCATTCAAGTATACAGCTTTATATTTTTCTTTTTACATTTCTTTATTCTTTATGATGTTTATTTAAAAAAGCAAATTTTGGAAACTTTGAGAAGACCCTTTACTAGTTAATCGAACATCTACCTTTTAATCATATTTATAACTAATATTATGTGCGAACTTAGTCCAAAATTTCACGTTCGATTCCGGTACCTCCAGCACAAACCACATTTTCCGGGACAAGAGAAGCTCTAAAGGAGAAATTCAGTTATGGGTCCGGTTCTATTCAATGTGTGAAACAGTAATTTTATTACTTTGCGTGAATGCGAATCAAGTCTAGGACGAAAACCGCGGAAGAACTTCTCTAGTACAAAATTGAATTCGAAGAGCTCAAAAATGTTCATGTGGAAAGAAATGCGCTCATTGACTGCATATTTCTTGGAAATAACTTGGAAAATCCATTATTAAATAATACCTGGAAACTTAATAGGTGAGAGATTAAATATCTTAATGGTCATAAAAATATGAGTGGGAGTATGATGAGGAGAAAGCCAGAGGATGGGATTTATCGCAACGCCATTCACGAAACTGTTCCATAGTATAAATTACGACCTTAGGACCTCGTGTGCAACGATACTGATCGTAAATTTGTCAGCCATAGGGGTCACAAGTGCTATTGTATGGGTGAACGCCTGTCCGAGTAGATTAATAGGAGTTTGGCAGCTGTTGGGCAATTCCTTAAGTATGTTTCTACGTGCATCATCAGATGAAGAGATTATAAACAGATTATAAGATGATACTGTTTGAATCATGGAAGCACAAGAGAAAAGTCCATAAAACACTCATTATCAGTGATTAAATTGTCCCGAATGCAGAAAGATTACCAATTCTAATCTTGAAAAAATTCCAGGGAAACTATATTCTTAAGCCATCCATCTCAATTCCTAATATAAGTCACGATTCACAAATGACGCTTTATTAATAATATGCACCCTATTTCCTGTTTTGCAAAATCAATTTTAAAGTCATTTTTCATGGGGAAGAAGACGAAGTGATCAAGTTTATAAAGAACGCTTTAAGTTGAAATGGAATCCTTTTAAGCGTAAAATCCAGAAATAAAATCTTGGAATACAACTCTTGCAAATCCATTCTCTGAATATGAGTAAATGTATCAAATGCATTAATATCGCTTTATTTATGCATTAATGTGTATATTTCTCTTTTTCTGGTTGCATTGTTCTGATTTCATTTCACCGAGTTGGGAAATACGATATTTTTGTAAATGGAAAATATGTAAAAAGAAAAATGGTGAACTAGTAGCATATCCTGGTTTATTTGTACACATTTTGGATTGTTTTCCTTTAGACCTATCGGATAACAAGCGAAGGGCGGTGGATTTTTATTATCCTTACCAGAAAGACGTAAAAGTAAATGACGAGTGTGATTTTGTCGGAATGATGTTTTTTTGTTCGTCGAGGAAAAAGCATCGGGAGTAAAACAAAAAGATGCGCGGTTGGCGAACGTGAGTTATATCGATGGTAAGAAAGCAGAAAGCCCTCGAAAACTTTGTTACGACCTCTGCATCGTCTTCAGTCGCGAAGAACTTAAACGCGCGATTTTATGCGTTATACTGGGTGTCCCAATGGAGAATATGAATGCTATTCACTTCCTGTTACAGATAGGAAAACTTGTTCTCGACAAAACTTGTCTCATTCCGAGAGGAAACACAACCTACTGGGGTTACGAAAATTAATAAAGAATGAATCCGGAGCTGACCAACTTTCTGAATGAATTTGAATGAACTCCCAGAATAAGCTCTTGAGCTTAAATTTGCAGCGGAAAATTAGTCAAGTAAATTATTGTGGAGATTCAAATTAAAATATAATTCATGAAAATACATAATGAAGATACATGTTTGCCATTTTCATGAATATTTACATATAAATCGGTTTTAAGTAGATCGGAAACTCTTTATAACTTGTGCAGAATTTTTAGAGGGATCGGATTTTTTTACACAAATTACAAATTATGCATCAAAAAAATATATAAAGTTAACAGTATAGCAGAGATTACTTTTTTTTGACACATTTCTCTTTTCGCAATTTTTGTGCATTGCATATCACTGCTCCTGGATGTTCCCCAAACTATGTTTACGATATATCTGAGAGAATTAATGTACGCAAATAGAATGTAAAAGCTCGGTAAAAAAAAATACGTATTTCACAAACGAATATTATTTCTGCGTGGTAGAGTAGAAAATGTACCATTTTGTAAACCATGCAAGCGAAATTGATTGAAGATAAAGAAATATCCGAATAATATAGCTGTTTTTTACAAAAATTATTTTTAATTAATTTATCCAAATTAATCCTGAATTCAATACCAAATTCAATCTGATTTCAGCGTAAAAATTGGACAAAATGAATTCTCAGGGCAAAAACGGAACTTCAATACGATCGCTGATTGGTTTTCCCTGTTCTGTTTTTGCTCTGAGAATTCATTTTGTTCCTTTTTTACTCTGAAGAATTTTTATCCCAATTTTACAAACGACGTCTTCTTATAAACATTTTACATTCAGTCATTGAGAAAATGGTGCATAGTGTTGAATGATTTTTTTTACTCAGCTTTGGATTATAAAATAATTAAGTTTAAGTTGAAAAGATCTATTAATTTATAATGATAAATGTGTCTATGCGTAAAATAGCTTTAATAATTTAATGACGCCAGTATTCCGACATTGCTTTTTGAGATTGTTTAACTTCAAATGATTTTAAGTGCACCGAAGGATATTAATACAGGATAGGGTTCGGCTTTCAATAATCGGTTTTCACGGGTTATATTAACCACATAAATAACAGAGTGCTCCTGTTGTAGACGTTTACTTGATCAATCGCATGCATCGATAGTAATTCATCATTTACCTAATATCATTCCTGGCATTATGTGAAATAACTTCAACAATAATGTATTACGATTTATTCAAGTTACATAAAAATCTGTTTAAAATCTTCTGATCTAGAATTTTTGTCATTTCGTGAAATTTTGGGGTAGTAAAAGATATTTTAATTGAATTCTAAGGGACTAAAACAAACTTTCATCATTATTATCAATCTAAAATTTTGATAGTCTTACTTTCCTGAAGAAAAAAAGTTCGTGCGAGGAAAACTTTGTACAGGATTCGATTTTCTTTAATGAGATTATCTAATAAAAAGTTAGTCTGTTTACTTTAACAGAAATCATATATATCTCTTGATAAATTGAAGAAGGTCGAGTTTCAAAATCCCCGTAAGTAATGGTAAAATATATTTCTCTTTTTGTAGAGGGATCCTTAATTTCTCAATTCTTTGTAGTCAATTAAAAAACTCGAATTACCTTTACGATCTTCCACTACATAATCGACGAAAGTTGGAGTTTCGTATGTGTCTGTTGTCTCCCGACAACCGAACCAGGAAAAAGGGAAAAAAATTTACAAGGAGACGTAAGTTGAAGCTTTTTGTCCCTAGCCGTGGTTAACGACTCCTGCGGGGCAAAAATGACTCGAGAGGCTCTTGAAAATGGGGCGAACTAACTTTTATGCAAATTCTTCTACTCGGAGTCTCTTTTTTAATAATCCAGTCCAAAAGCGAAAAATAGTATTATGCAAAAGCTTTGATTTAAAGTCAGGAATTCCAAATTCTTCTTTTTTCTCCCTGGGGAAACTATTAGTTTATGAGAGCCTTACTTTGATTATGAATTTACAAGGATTATCAAAATATGCAGAAAAAGTAATTAAAAAACTAATTTATATGAGTAATTCTATATGAGTTCACTTGTTTTTTCTTCGATGTAGAAATAACCGATTTTCATTAATTCGCGGATTATAAATATTAAATCTCGTAAAATGAAAGTTTCTGCATTTGAAATTTAATGTACAAAGTAAATTGAATAAATAGAGGAAAGTAAAACTTTAAAAGCAGTGTTAGCGACGCTGAGAGATTCATAAAGCCACAAAACAAAAGGAAGCTACCAATTCAATAAGATTAACTTTACTACAGGCTACTTTTTACTACTTATTCTTAAGTTTCCCTAAAAATAGGGTTTTTGATGGCTCGAGATTAAAAATCCTTCTAGAAGATTATTTTTATTAATGAATATTTTATATTTATAGGGAGAGACAATCTTGAATAAGTAATGATGAAAAAATGTGAAAGTGGCTTTTGAATCCCAAAAAAAAAGGCAATGAACTGACGAATATTTATTTCCTGTTTATGCCCTAAAACGATATTTCACGAAAATGTCAATATCACCAATGCTTGCATACCAACCAAGCCTGACAAAGTCGTGTCACTTGCACGTTACGTCCATACAAAAAAATCAAATTTTAGAATTTTTTTCCACGAGAAATAAAGTTTCAACGCGCAATGTGAAACATTTTTATAAAGAGTGAACAATTTTAACAAAAGTTAGTTGAATAAAAAAATCATTTTGTAGTAACTAAAATTTAAATACGAATTAAATAACGAATGAAACGAAATTTAAATAATACGAATTACCTTATGCCGGTTAATAAAAAAAAAGAACTTTTACTAGTTTTATTTTAGTTTCTGACAAGTTGTAGTGCGCCTGACTTATCCAAATCAGAGAAAGATATTTTAATTTAAAAAAATGTAAGTGGTTATTATTTCCATTAGAAACAATAAATTGGATTTAAAATGAAGGAGTTGCATACTTCGTAATGATTACGATCAGCAGATGTTGGCAACTAGAAAATATGAAATTAGTTTTAGTTTAAATTGCGAAAGCAGCAATAAATATTTCTACTATTACAATCAAACATTCTACAACTTTAAAACTGATTTTATCCAGGTTAGATAACCAGAGTTCCTGGCATAGTAAGCAAGTTTGTGGGCTATTTATTCTACAAATAAATTTTCTCTGACGAGTAAATCAATGTACCCGAAGAGAAGAAGTTGAACCATCTATTCAGTAGGTTTAGTGGTTCGACATAATAACTGGTTCTCGTTTCTGCAATTTTCTATAACGCATCTAATCGATTTTCACTTGAAACCGTCCGGAAGCGTAAAAATAACCGACGCTTCTCAAGAATATGTACAGGAAAATTTTTCTAATTTATTGCTCATAATATTACCTACACGTATTTTTTAACAACCAATTATATAAATATTTACGAAAAAATGTCTCAGCAGTCAGATCGATATATTATAATTACTATAATATAATTTAAACTTTGAAGCATATCCGATCAACGTATTAAATATTGAAGCAAGGATATAATGAGGCAATTACACAGCATTAAACTTTGCGAAATAGATTTTACTATTTGATTTGGATCCCATGTTTAACCCTTCAATTTCAAACTTTCTAAACTCTAAACGTATTTGAACTTTCCTGATGATTTATTAAAGTTTGATCATTTTATCAGAGTGGCTGTTTTAAACATAATTCCCAACTCCTAAAAATTTAACACTTATTCGCATAATTAAAGTTTACTTTGAAATTTTTACTTTGAATTACATGAACATGAACAGTGTGTGAGGAAAGAACACTAGAAAATTTCACTTGTCTCCTACTTTTACAAAAATAAATAAACGCTAATTTATTTAATTCAACGAACTTTTACTAGGTATTATGCACTCAAAGAACACTAATCTAACATGCAAGTAACAATTGTACTGCGAAGAGCATAACGAAGTTCCAACTGAAGGAATTGCTGTTCTTTATTCATGAATATTCATTCGCTTTAAAATTCAAATTTAGAAACATAAAACTGTCACTGACTTTCGCAAATTGAAATTATTTATAAGATATTATTATCTGCCAAGATATACTATAAATATCTTTACCACAGTGTGACATTTTTCTATCTTTACAAGAACCAAAATGGATGTTAAATAAAAAAAAATTTTTTTATTTAATCGCGAGGAAATTTTGTTAACGTGGTTTATCGCTCGTGTGATCTGATTTAATTGAACAAGCTGGAAAAGCACAGTTGTTTTACGGACGATAAAATAATTCATACACGGCTAAAATATTCATTAGCACTTTTTTATCAAGCCCTGAAAAATTCTCTATGAAAAGACAGCTCTTTAAAGTTGTTGCACTTCAATGTAAAAGGCTTGTTTCAAAATAATATACGCTGCAAGAAAACTTCCTGAATTTACAAACCATGTTTGAATTTATATGCCGGATAGGAAATTACTAAAAAAACTGATCATCTCTCAAGCGAGGTTCGCTGTTTGCGTTGCTACGAGATAAAATCTTCTCATTTTCTCCACATCACATCATGTTCTTTTTGTTCCTTTTTATACCCGTTTTGAGTGACAAGAATAAAATTGACGTTAAATGTACCATCTCTTGCTCTTTCTCACCTTCCTACTTCCCTCTGCGTACTTTTACGAGCATTTATTTTTAAATAGAAATTTAGTTTTTTTATGACTTATTTCATTAGTGAATAGGGAAAATTTTACTGGTACAAATTACTTATTTTTCAGGTACGCGGCATGCATTACATTATAGGATTCTAATCCCAGTTTTCATTAAAGTTAATCGTATAAGCGTTTAGCTCATCTACTGAAAATGTCAATCCTATCCTCATTTCAAAGGATTTAATGGCAAATGGTAAACTATGACGTATCTATTTGCCAACCGTATCATATATTTATATTTTCTTCGGCTTAGTTTTAAACTAAAGATAGAAATTTTGAGAAATTACTCATTTTTTCTAATTCTGAAAACTCATTTAAATCTCGAATAACTCAGTATTTTCTCTGGAATTAAAAATATAAGATGTCTTATTTACATAATTTCATGAAATTAAACAAGTTGACTGAGGGTACAACCAAAATCTCGTTAAATTCTCATTTAAAAGTGAGTGTTCACGATATGTATGTCAGCAGGGAGCTCATCAGTTTTAAGCTTTGCATTTTTAACTAAGTAATTGCACGGCATAGCTTGGAAAATAAAAGTGTAAATTTGCGAGAGTGCGACGACGTACATTGCCATTGCAAAGCCGAGGAAATATTAATTTCATCATATTTCGTGACATTGCTTGCGGACTCTGTACCCGAGAATGTAGAACGCTTCATCAAGGGATTAGGGATTATCCGGTGTACTAGAAGCGTCCGCGAGAATTCGCACATAAAATTTTTTCCATCACTTCCACACCAGGAGCGAGCAAACTTTTCATTGTTACATGCTGTTTTCGATCCTCTGTCAATTTATCTAATCGACCAAAACACTACAGACTAGCGAACATTCAATAAACATCAGCTTGATGGTTTCCCAATTACCATGATATCGCCCCTATCATCACACTGTAAATTCTGTGGTGAACCTCGTGAGACTGTATTTATACGCTTAGACGAGCCACAGGTACTTTTAAAGCCTTTAACGCATGAAGATCTCATCCACTGATCACTATTTGTGAATAATGATCATACACACGGAGAGAAAGCTATGGTTGGTCCAACCATAGAATATTGAAAGATATGGGGCAACCATATCGCTATGGTTGGTGCAACCATAGTATGGTCAGCACAACCATAGTTTGGTTGACGCAACCAAAAAAATAGATAAGCTAAGCAATTGAATGGTTGCGCTGACCAAGCTATAGTTGCAGCAACCATAGATATGGTTGCCCCATATTTTTCAATATCTATGGTTGGCCCAACCATAGCTTTCTCTCCGTGCAAAAACTTGATAATTAGTATTGCATAACGATTAATCATTCCGTCTCTCATTATTACAGAGAGTTTTGGACTTTTGGTGCTAAAGAGGAGAGCAATTCGAGAACTATAATGTTTAATTCTTTGGAAGCCATAAACATGTTCGAGCGCTGTTTCCAGTTCCTAAAGCAATTTTGGAACTCAGCTTTTCGAACTCTGCAGCTGGTTCGTCGCCTTCTGGTAAACCTTCTCCACATCCCCAAATCTCTTTCCAGTCGGGGGAAATTTCAATTTCGAGGGTTACAGCACAATATTAGGGTTACACCATCTTTAGTTAAAAAAAATCCCGTATAAAATAAGATGAATGGACCGATCTAGGTATGCAATTTTAATAAAAGATGATGATTTCATCATTTTCGAGACCAAAGAGACTTTTGGGATCTTGAAATACCCTGGTGAAAATTTCCAATAGAAAATATGCTGTCCTTTTGAATTCATTTCATTCCGGAATTTGTATCCGAACCAATTCGGAATGGATTTCAATCCGAAACTTTCGCAAGCTTCAAACTATGACAAAGGAAAGCTGAAAGGAAAACCTACATATTTGGAAAATAATGGCCTTTGTCTTTACCTTGTTCGCCAGCGTTGACGAGGATCACGCGGATCGTCAGCTGGAGAAGGAGGGTGAGGGCAGTAAATCCCAGATAGTGCCTCATCTCCGAAACGAGAAGGGTGGAAGGTTTACGTGCTTCCAGAGCGTATCGTCATCCCCGTCTGACAAATGTCCTGGAGTTAAGTGCAGCTACACCGGAGTTTGCAATCGACGTGAAGATCGCAAGCATAAACCACTTAGCTTAGACCTGAAGTCTCAGAAATCTCGAGCAATTCCTGGCACAAATACGCCCGAAGATTTTCGCCTCAGTTGAGGAAACGTCGAAGAACGCTAACTGAGCCCCGTTTGATTTCGAATTGGGACGCACGAATGCGAACAAGTCTGAATTCGCGCCGAGATTACCAACTAGAGAACTCGTCGTGTCTAGAGAAGTGCACATCACGTATTCGGAACGCGATACGGAAATCGTATACTGCTCTCGTACCCACTTCCTCCTCAAGCGATTCCCTCCGGAAGCGATTCCCTTCAGAATATTAATAAAGTCCTCCCTTTCCCAATTATTCTTATCACTTTTCACTTATGGACTCTTACACTTGTTCCTTTTTACACACAGAAAAACACTCATTTCACAATCTCTACTACTTTAAAATTCTTTAATTAATCTTTCACACATATCACTTCCAAGTTGGACAAGTTCTCTTATTTTTTTATTAGGAATTCAAAACTTAAATCCTAAGAGTAAGATGAATGGAATAACTTAAAACTCGCTAGTGAAGACACTTTCTTACAAGTTTAGCGTCACATGACAATTAAAAACTTGAAATGAATTAGAATTGAAATTGATGCGTTCTTCAGAAAATTTGAATCCTTGATCAGGCTGAACTATAATTGACGGAGAACACTGTAATTTAGAGATTATTTAACATAACTGTCACGAGTGATTGAAATCCAGAGTAACGAGCTTTGCGAGCGGAGAGTTCGCGGCGGTATGAAACAAGTTTGTTTGCCGAATTCAACCGAGAGTCCGGGATGTGTTCGGACCAGTACGAGAAAAGCCGAAGGTTTGCGCGCCTGAATGCGAACAGGCGCGTTTCAACCCTACCTACAATGCAACGAACTCAACCGTGCTGGAGCTTGCCGGGTTAGAAGCAGCTACTCAAAAGGGGCGCGCGCGCGGGAGCGCTTCTTCCCAGCATCTCGCAGTGCTCAAAGACGAGAAGAGAGAAATCCCGCAGATCGCTTATCATCTTATCAGCAAGTACCTTGTCTTTGCGCGTTCCCACGGAAAAGCCCCTAATCTCAGATACGCAAGTCGTCGCTCAATTATAATGAAATAAGGAGTTTCAGAAAGGGGATGAATGAAGATAGCTTATCGACAATAATTAGAAATTGATCGAATTATATATAATCAAGAAACCACTCAATTATCTCGAATAATTCGCCAGCGGGGCTAAAATTCCCCAAATTTTATTTTCCCTAATATTTATTTTATTTACCCTGAGAATCAGGGTAAAAAGATATATAAGCCTAGCTTAAAGTGACATTCCAGTGGAAACCGGAAACGGCTAATTTTGACCCTGACAACTTCTAACGAGAATATTTCTAAAACTAAAGGCGACAACTCAGCCCTTTTCTGGCTGACTTCCACATGCATGTGACCTCCTGTCGGCTAACGTCAGTTTGAGAGGAAAGTTTAGTTTCTAACTGGACACAATGTTGAACAGATTGAGGTGGTCAAATCTGATTCTCTTCAAAATTTGGAGAAATTTTAATAAGACTAGATTCTTCTTTAACATGTTTATATGACATACGTTTTTTTTTTTAAATTTACTTTTAGAGGAAACGAATTACAAGACCGTAATTTCGACAGGAGTTACGAATCAGAAGGTCCATATTTTTCACTTCTTATGAGGTAGTATCACGCGATCTAAAAATTAGAATGCCGCATTTCATTTTTGAAAAGATAATAAAGATCGCTGCAGCAATTTCTGCGGCTTGGGCAGATTTTCAAAGTCTGATTCACAATTCGAGAAGATACGATTATGCAAATTTTGAAAGACACATTATAAACTCTTCTCCCGAGTTCGCTGCTTTCCAGAAGAAAATATGATCACATTTCATGAGAAACTGTGTATTCTGTATTCTTTTTTTTGGACTTTATTCCTTATTTGTTTATTTCAACTATGTAGAAAATCTTTAAAAATTTGTGAAATCCTTTAAAATTCCTTAACATTCTTTGAATCTCTTAAAATTTCATGAAGTCCTTTTAAAATTCAACTAAAAATCTTTTAAATATTACACATATCTCTTGTAATCCTTTTAAATTTTAAGGAATTCCAAATGTTTTAAAACTTTGAGTAATTTTAAGAGATTTTTAAGAATTTTAAAAGATTTCAACAAATTTAAGCGATTTCTAAAATTTTCTAATAATTTTAAGGGGTTTTTAGGAATTTTAAATTCCTAAGGTTCTGGAATTTCGAGGAATTTAAGGATATTTTAACAGATCCTCTTAATATCCTTTAAAATTCCATGAAAAGCTTTTAAATCCTTTAAAATTACTCTTAAAAATCAAAAAATTTTTTAATTCTTACAAACTTTTTAAAATTCTTTGAAATTCCACGAAAATATTAATAATTCCTTAAAATTTTTTCCAAGTTTTCTAAGTCCTTTATAATGTAACGAAAAACTTTAAAATTCCTTAAAATATATAAAATCTTCTAAAAAATTGTCAAAACTTTTCAAAATTCCCTAAAATTCCACAAAAAAAATGATTTTAAACGTTTTTGTGGATTTTTAAGGTACCTCAAGAGGTTTTTGGGAGTTTTAAGAAATTTTAACGTATTTCGAAGTCATTCAAAAACCAATCAAGTTTGCAACAACAACAACGAGATATATCGTGACAACACTTTTTTAAGATAGGATAATATCTACCGCAAAAAAAGAAGAAAGTGCCTTTTTCTAAATAGTGATAATTATATATCTTTGAAAGCAACTAAAGCACCGTAGAAATTACGAATGAATCGTATATTTAAATGTAGTTATTGCGTGTAAACTACACGACAATGACAACATATAGTACCAGTTATTAGCAGAATGGCTGTCGATCTGTCGAACTGAATATAGTGAGTAGATCTCGCGCCTTGTCATTGTTCCCGAAATCTATGGTCGACTGGCCTTAAGCGTTCTGTCTTTGTGCCCAGGATAACCAGAAACCAGCCAACCAACAATACCCGCCTTTGTACTATCGTGGTCAATTAGTCCACACGATTGTACGTGCGTTACGTCTGCCAGGCGACAAATATTGAAAGATTCAAATGCAGACCTCGTTTGTTGCACTTTCCCCATTCAGTGATTCCCAATTCAGACAATGGAGTAAAACTCAAATAAAATTTAATTCACGGAAGAAGCAGAAAAATATAATCTGCACGAGGCTAAAAAAATGTTCTTTAAATTATTAAAGAGTTTTACAATGTACTGCATGAAAAATTGAATGATGTTTCAATTAACTTAAACTGTACTATGAAAATCTTTATTGCTTCACTAAAAAATTATCTTTTCGGCTAATAAATGAAGCAGAGACATATTAACTCGGCTGTTTCATGCTTATTACCGCAATTTTACTATGAGATATATTTTTGGTGGGTCATTGAAATTTGTCAATACTTTATGGCTCTATAGTTATAAAATTACATTATTATATAGGATCATAAAATAAGCAAATAATGTATACATGATATTCGATACAATTCAAATCTGTTTGAAATTGAACCAATACTCGTATGTTTAAAATTCGAATAATTTTTATATTTGAAGAAATTCAATATTTCTCAAACATAATTGACAAAGCTTTTAGAAACCCGTAAAATTGAATAATATTCACTCGATAGTCATTAAAATTTAATGATTATTACGAAATAGTTTTGTTGAACAAGCGTGTATTTTAAATTTTATCTGTAATATTGTAATTAGGCGAATTATTTCACGCTATATGAAACCTTTTTATAATTAATTGGAAACCGGCGGAATGATAAGAGCCTGTCATGTCGTAAAAGTTTATTCATAAAGCGTTCTTTTATTTCTTTTTTTCGCTGGCTGAAGCGAATATCTTCTGGCAGACGCATTATTTTATGGTTTCGGGTCGAATACCCATGAGGTCCATTTCCGGTGATACACGATCATGGTTGCACAGATACTTTGATACCCTGGGATGTGATTTTGCATACCACGAGGAACAACAATTTTTCCATCTCATTGTCGCATTTAAAAGATTATTGTTTATTTCTATTGAATTGCGATAGAAGAATCTTCACAATTTAAATTTAATTAATAAAAATTACTATATTCTCAACCTTTGGGCAATTAGTGATATAGACGATTTAATTGAATTAATTAAAATTTGAAAATGTTGAACTTTGGCCTCATTGATCTGTAAAGCGAAGGTTCGTACTCGTTACGAGCACAGGTGTTAACAAATTAGATAGAGAAGTCAAGTTCGCCGAAATATCGCTACGCGTTAAAGCAATTATCCTACCCGGAATGTTCTTCTGTTTAAACCAGTAAAAGTTGCCTCAAATGAAATTCTATCCTGATGTATAAACGCTAACGCAAACTTACACACTGAGCGACATGGAGGATTAATAACAGGCATCAAAGTACTCTGGTGCACTGTGCATTTGGTTGAAGCAGACGATGAAAAAAGCAGACTTTGTTCGAATCTAAATTTTTACGCGAGAGTACCTCTGCATTTTTTAAAACAAGCGCAGAGCATGTAAAACTGTTTTACGGTCGTAAGGGTGCCTTTAGTGTCACGGCTACAAGAGCACGACGACCTGCCGGTTTAAAGAAGAAATACCATTCAATCATTTTAAACTGTGGGAAACTGTATAACAGGAAACGCCGCTTTTCGCAGGATAAAATATATCACCGAAGCGTCGAGAAAGTAAAGCATAAAAATAAAATTGTATTTTATATTATTGGGTAAATAAACGAATGATATATAAGCAGAAGTTTGAATTTTTATATTTTCTACTGCAAACACTTTAGCCACGAGTATTTATATAATTTCAAAAAAATATTTATATAAATTGATATACTTTCTCTTATTTTATAGAAAGTATGAGGATATTCCGATAATCGAGAGGAAGTTGGTATGTATTAGTGGTAACTGATCGAAAATCACTTCTCAATAAGTGAGGATAAGTTCGACCAGACAGCCAGCTGGTCACACGTCCAGTAGCAGGAAAGATAGAGGCAGATTCTTGGCGCGTTGAACTCATCATTTCCAGTTCACCGGCTGACCAATAGCCTCTAGATCTACTGTCGAGTGATACCTCCCATTTTCTCTTTATACATAAACAATACGTTCGATATCTCCAATAGCACTTCTTCTTCCCGAATAAAGTAGAAGTCTTTATTTTGGATTTCAATTTTTCAAAATTAACCCATTAACGTCCAGCCGGACACATTTTGTACATCTCTCTTCCCGCGCTCACAGGCATTGCATTTCGAGCAAAAAAAAATCTAAAAAAATGTACACTTATAGTTTGAAGTGTGCTCTTTCCGGTGGTATCACTCAAATTATCGAAAAAAATTATTTTTTGTTTGAAAAATGCAGTTTGAAACAAAAAAAACATGATTTTCGAGAGCATTTTTTTTAAATTGAGTTTTCAAAGATTTACAGGCTTGGAATCATCTTGGAACCAGTCTAGATCGTTGACGCGATGTCTGAATTTAAAGAATATGAGGTTATCAAGTTATTTTGAACAATTAGAAAATGGAAAATGGCGCCCGAATTGCAAAAATTTTGCCAGAAAATTCAATTGGGGCAATTCGGGTTAAGAAGACCCAGAGTAAAGGATCATAAACAACCTTAGGGGTTGATTACAGCCCCTAAACAGGAGGAGTAACATCCCCAATAAAGCTTCAGTAACAACTTTGACAACAGAAAGTAACAACTTCCAAAAAAAGTCAACAACAACCCCTAATAATAGACAATTACAACCCCTAAAACAACTCCAAGTGTGCATTACAACCCCAAGAATGAATATACTATCGAGAATTACTAAGGAAGGGACAATAACAATCCTCAGAAACGTTAAATTAGAAGAACGAAAATAACAACCTCAATAAATGTTAATTACAACCCTAACAAGGTGAATTCAAATAAATTCAAACGGATCAAGTTGAATATGAATGAAATTACTTTTTATGTGATATAATTAAATTAAACTGAACGCATTTTAGGCGCTTTCTAGAACGAATCTTACACTTCAACTTTAGCCATATTAGATTATCCTTAATTGCAAAATTTATTACAAATCGAAAATAAATTTTTCTTGAACGTTGTATCTCTAAGCCATTTCTGCAAATCGTTAACCGGAACAGTCGTAGCACCTTAATGGGTGTAATCATGGTTATAGTGTAGAGCCGCACTGATTACAAGAATCGTATTTCGCTCGAAAAGTTCATTAAAGGCAGCGTAGCGCAGCTTTCCGGAAACAATCTTAAAGGTGTGTAGAAATGAGGGCAAAGCGACTTGAATGAATGCCAGTTGTAAATTTATTTACAAAAAAAAACTATCGACATTATTCTCGGACAAAGGTGTATAAGTATAAGAAAGTATATTGGAAACTTTTTGAAACAAAGCGAAGACGAGAGTAGCTCTGAACAAGAGGATTAAGTTTCAAGAATATTTTTTCATTAATTGTCAGTAAACAAAAGGAGAATTTAATCTTTCTCCTGAAGATTTTTACAATGAAATATCATTCATTTTTTAATAATATTCACAGCTTATATTATCTGTATTTATCTGCGTATTTATATTTAAGAGATTGAAACCTTCTTGATGCATTGTTACAATTAAAATGTATATTTTCTTAATATTTATTGAACCCTTCATGATAGATTCCCTTTTTCACAGTTTTATTATTTTCTCCCGATCGTTTCGTATAATTGTAGCGTTCGCTTGTGTTCGAAGTCTGGTAATCTCGCTTTCCGTGTACAGTTCATCGTTTTGACTTTATAATTTCTGCACTTGGGGATCGTCTCTTCACAGAAAAAGAACGACAATAATGATAAATATGGAAAGTAAAGAACGAACGTTCACGAGAGTTCTGAATCCACGAGGAGTCCAGTACATGTATTATCAGATAATAGAAAAATCCCTGAATTGGGATTTCTATTATCTCCAGAGTTTCGTTACACATAAAAAAAATTCTAAATTCTAATATAATCCCCTTTATTTTTATCCAGCATGAAAATTCTCATTAAATATGTAAGCAAAGTTTCAAGAACTAAAAAAATTCAGTCCGGTAAAAAAATGTTGCGGGATTGGATTGTATTCATATTTAAGTCATTGAAAATGGTCCGTGAACATGAATTTTCCATAAATTGGACAGATTGAGAGTAGTGGTGTGATTCGGATCGTATTTCTTGCCGCATTGGATGCCGCGCTTGTGACTGATGAATAGTTAAACGGTTTCCTAAATATTCGACAACAGAATGGGAAATGCGTGTACCATGGAATGCACAGCTGCTGCCTATATACAATAGCAAAACTAGGGGAGAGCACGAGAGGAACCAGAGGCGAAAAGCACGTGACTAACGTCCTTGCTTTTAAAACTATGCTCGGATTGCTTCCAGGCTAATTCTGGATCTTCTCTCGGCGTCTTTTATTAATACATATTTCATATTAAAACCGTTCCTCGACCTATGCATCAAGTTCAAAGCGCCGGAAATTCAAACTGTTAGTCAAATTTGATAAATAATAATCTGAAACACTCCCAAGCTTTACTCTTCTGCTTGAATAATATTTGCGCTGCCAAACAACTAATATACAGTATACACGTTCAATTTTCTCAGCCGTTTGAGTTGGTCATTCATGCCTTGAAACTCGATTAGCAAAAATTAAAATTATTATTTTAGATAATAATTCTATAAAATATTTAAAGTCGTAAATCTTTCCGCGAATTTCCTGGAAAATTGTCTTTGAGAAAAGAGCACAATGAGGACATCACTGTCCACATTGGTTCACTACAACCCATGAAAAAGTAAATCTCGAGAGAGTATTGAAAATCGAAATGACTTTACGCGTAAAGGTTGTGTAAGAAAAAGTCAACGACGCAACGTAGGACGTCCGGTCTTAAGAGAGTTGAAATCTCGCATCTATTGGAAATTCTTTTTCGTCTCTATATGCTTTTGGTAAATATGCACTCCCTCGGACTTTGCGAATTCCCATAAGACGTACTGACAGTCAATTCTAACAATAAGTATAAAAACCTCAAAAAGAAAGCTGCTTTTTCTAGAAAATATATTATATATGTCTACAAGTGACGAAACATTTAATAAACTCGGAGGGGTTTTATATTCTTGATGGGTCGTTCGTAAGGGCTAGAAGCTTTGAATAAGGGCTGATGAACTCCATTAGGACAGATCGCTGAGATCAGAGTCTCGTATAAATCACTCGAATTCAAGAGGACACAAATCACGAGGGATAAATATTTTAGGATGAAGAATTTTGAAAACGATTTGAAAGTTTGACAAGCTTCTTGTCTTCTCGAATTTTAGAAGATTACTTCAAAAAAAACATTGGCGATGCCAGATTAAAGGAGTTTCTGCCGTAAATTGAGTGGAGGGCAAACTAATCTCAGTAGGGAGACGTGGGAAATAATATAGGTCACCTTTTTCGGAAAAAAACAAATATTGATGCTGCGTGGTTTCGCTTAAAAAAAGATCGAGGAAATAAGAGAGGCTTGAAGGAAATAAGGGTATTAAAGAGGACTTTTTGCCTAGTGATCTAGTTTTCCAAACTTTAATTTAATTAAATCAATTATTATTGCGCATCCCAAATTGTTCTTCAATCTCAAATAATCTTTAATGAAGATAAAGTTGATGTGACTTTTTCCGATGTGACAAGAAAGCTCTTCTCGATTTAAAATTCTTGATAAAACTAGTTGTGCAGCTTTTTATTGAAACTTCTTAGCTAACTTTATTTCCGTTTTTATGAAAGCAGCAAAAATTAACGAACGCATTTAATAAAGTCATAAAAACTTCAGCACTCAAGGATCACTTTCTGGGTTAGTAAAAAATAATGATATTTTCCCTCTTATATTTTTTTGCATTTATAACATACTAGTTTGAGGAATAATAAAAATTGAAAAAGAATCAAATGGGGGACAAATCAGCTTTCCTCTCTATCCAATAATTTAAAATGAAAGTTCCTTTTTTGATTTAATTTGTTTGAATTTTCCGCATGACCTCCTTTTGCAAAAATAATTTACGACCGACTTTCTTGACTTTCCGAGATGTCGTAATCGCTTGATTAATGTTTCAGAACCTTGCACTATTACCTATCGCGGAACAGTTCAATATCTAAGACAAAAGAGTATAACGAGGTTTGAATATCTGGTGCAGAAGTGTGCCACAGATTAAAGCTCGGAATATTGTTTAATAATAATAATCTCCTTATAATCAATTCTGCATTTTCATCTAGATCAAATTGCCTCAAGAAGATTTTGGTAATTAGACCATCAGAAGTAAACTTTGGAATTTTCTTCAATATAAAATTCAAGTAATTTATGTCTCTGGAATGAGAACATATGAATTTTTTGCGCAGCCGGAAATGATTGAATGCGTAGGGTGGTGGTTCTCGCAACCTTGAATTGCTGGAATCGGCAGCTCAATTTGATCGAATATCTCTCTGAAGTAGAGTTCGTCCCGAGGGACTTATCGTCCCGCATTTAATTAATTACGCCGCAGCGTAGTTAGCCATAGCCACTGACCAATCTCGTGTAGTCACCCCTCAACCATTAAAGTTCTATATCTCATTCCGTATACCATTATACCATATCCCACTTCATACAATATTTGATATATAGACAAAAATATGAATGCTGCACTTCAATCGAGCAAAAAAGATGTGCTTAACCTTAGGAGAGGTCTCAGTAACTTGTAGATGGACTTTTATTAATTCATTTAGTTAAGAATTCCCCCTAGAACAGGCCCTGGTCAATATATTCAAATTCATAAAATTCTTATCTGAATATTAGATAAGAAATGAAATCCCAATGAAATGAACAATCCCAAGCCAACGGTAATAATTCGCAAGTTAGTTTAAACGAATTCTCATAAGGAAGAAGGAAAAATCAAGCGGCACAGAAACCCCAGCATTGTGCCCCTTAACGGACTTGATTTATGTGCATAATCGTCGAACATCCAGAGATGAAAAATCGCGAGTTACAAATTTTCTCCGCGGAAGGATGGAAAATGCCTCCCAGTTTATTGTCTATTCGACGCTGAGAATGAGAATGAGAACAAAACTTTTCTTGACAATGCACTGTTGTCCAGAAACTCGTGTCCTTTTGATAACTGATGAAAGCCTACATTCCAGTTTTCAATCAATCTTTGTTTCTCTAAATAATTTTCGTTTTTCGGAGTTAATTTGAGATAAATAGAGACTAAGCATTAGAAGGAAAGCGGGGAATTCCCTGAGATAAGTAGTTAGCGCCCGCTTTGGTCAGACGCACTCTCCCTTTTTCTAATAAGAAATATCTATATCTCGAGACTTGTGATTTCGCCTTTAAAAATGAACTTCGGTCAGGGGCATTGGACCATTTTATCGAGGTAAATGAGTGTAACACGAACCCCAATTTTAAGTTTCCTCGTTTACAGACACCTGCTGACGACATTTTACTCTAGATTTCAAACCCGAAATTTAAAAAAGCTTGCATTTGCGGTAAATAATCTTTCAAAACTAAATTTTCCACATTTTTAAAATGATTGTATGTAAGCAACATGTTAATTTAGCAGAAATGCGCAAACCATCTCGGCAAGTGATATAAATATGGATGATGCTTCCAGTTTTTCTGATCTCATTTCATTTGCACCTCTCGCATATCAATCAACCTAAAAACATCCATGTACGAGGCCACGCATTTTCAAAAAATCAATCGCAATTCGAGAAATATGGTAACGTTACCTTTTTAGAGAGGATTTTGTTTTAATCGATGAAAAAGTAGAGAAGCGAGAACAAACATCATGTGACTGTTTTAACCCACCCAGCGTTTCACCACATTCATTCATCACTCTCGTGGTCGCGCGTTGCGTTGTTCCCTAGTGCTGTAAGTTTTATATTTCGTTTCTGCAGTGTTGGCTACTAGCATTTCATTCAGGCAGACAGGATAACGAAGAGACGAGCCAAACCGAGCACACGCCGCCTTTCTGCGGTGCCAAGAGGCTAAGCAACCAAACCAGACCAGCACGCCAACATTATGTATTTATTTCTGAAATTCTCTCTTCAGGTTGAATTCAATAAATAAACAGTTGTGCTTTTCGTGATAACAACATTGCAGAATCGATTGTCAGTTTGATTTGAATATAAGCATCGAATAAATATATTCATAAATCTTCAAATCAAGCGTAACAATACAATAAAAATGGAAATTTTTAGAGGCTCATTAACAATTCTGCCAAAAAATGCCATCGGCGACTTAGTTAATATCCACAATGCAAATACATTCCGCTATTGCATTTTGCATATGCGTCAGGGTTTATACAATATACATATACATGCGACAACCACTAGTCGGGCCTTGCGGTTTCACTCCTGCGGGATGGGAGACGGAAGCTTACGAGCTTCGGAGGCGGGAGCTTCTTTTAATTAATAAACATTAGCGCTTAATGAAAGGCACAAAAGTTGAGGGAAAAAAAATTTCGCTAAAGCCGGAACGTTATAATCTAAATTTCAGCTGAAAGGAATTCCTTTATAAAACATATTTATGGCCACAGAAATTAGTAAGTAGGTAATTCCAGAATTTGAAATATTAATGCAGAACGCAAATACGAAAAATATTGCGATAATGAGTGGAAATTTTGAATAAATTAAAAGTGTAAAAGCTGAATAAAAATGAATACCAAATTTTAATGGTAATAATTATCGAAAAAGTGAATAATTATTTTCTTCGGGATTATAGAGACTATATTGAGAATATAACTATATTTATACTTTTTTGTCTTCACATTATTTTATGGGTGAAAAGGAAAAATTGATACGAAAAGAAAGCTACCTATGTTAATTATTATCTTGATTAAAAGTGGAGACTATTTTAGTGGTGTGTTTGGAATTCTAAAGGCAATGTGTTCCATTATAAAAATTAGCTTCTGCACACTTTATCTTTAAAAATGTTGCTTTTAATTTACGAGATATAGCAGGTGCACAGGTTATTAAAACCACTTCGACATCTCTTACTGTGTTTATACAAATTTTTGCGCCTCTACTTCATGAACGTTAATTCCTATATCAGATCTTCGAAAAACAAAGAAAAATCAAATAATCTCTTGAAATAATTATTAAAAAATTTTATAAAAAGAAAGTACATCCAGTTAAAAAGAGTTTTGCTCAAGTCGTAAAAACTTGACCTTTTTCTGAAGAATTATAACTATATTTCTCATATGCAGTCGTCCAAAGTGCCGGAAGGAACGAAGGAAAACTTAATCTAACAATTGAGATGCAAGAATATTCGATTCCATTTCGCAGACCAGTTTCGTTTCCCAACTTGGTCTGGCATGGTTGGCAGCACCTGCAAGTGCGAAACGTTTCTCGCATTGAATACTTTCGTAATATACCCTGTATATTTTTCCATACATTCGCGACCACAAGGACGCCTCGCTTTATTGTCGGGCTCGACCTTTCCCCATCCACCCCTCGGAAGTGAGAAAACATGGACCATCGGCTCTGAATTGAAGGCGGATGCCTTAAGGGCGAATACGTAGAAATTCGGGATATATCCCCAGAAAAAAGCCTTCGTGACGTTCGATATATTCAATGGGTTACGTCCCTTTATTTTTATTTGCTTTATAAATACTCATCCCCAAATACTTTCGGTACATGCTCGATCAATAGATTTCCAGGATTTTATTGCTTCTCAGGATCGAAGGTCCTTTGAAATAATGTTTCTACTTGTGATAATCAGTTTGACTACAAATGTCATTGTTAAGAGGGCCGAGAACGGCGAATGTTCGACCAGTGTGAGCGAATATTATAAGGGGTTTAACGAGACCTCGAGAGAGATTCGTATGAACTCGTAAAAATCCCAATCAGCCGCAAGGCTGGATGGTAAAGTGGATGAAAGCTTTATTAAGCATAGGGCGAATATTAATGTCACGACGAGACTACGTAATGTGATAACCACCTCCATGGAAATGCTATACGTCCACGTCCTGCTCTACGATATGAGAATCTGTGATGAAGAACCATATTATGCTGCTCTTGCAAGTGAAATCAGACAAAAAAAATCTCCAGCTTCGTTTAATAAAGCACGTTCATCATGTAAAAATGCAAAGCCAAACAAGTGTTAAAACAACGAAGTTTCATATTAATATGTACCTTTTATGAACAATATATGTAAGGAAAAACTTGTTTTGTTTTTTAAAAAAGGTCTGGTATCATCTTTTCTAGAGAAAAGAATGTGTTAGGAATCTTTCCTTTTAAAAGAATATGTATCTATTACAGTCAAATTTTCTCACTCCTAGTGTGGAAACTCGTTACGACTCTTTTCAAAGACTCAGAAAAAGGGAGAGAATTATGCGGGAGAGCCTCTTAAAGTAGGATTTTAACGAGTCGATTGTACGAATAGAAAAGGAAGCACATGGGATTTAAACAAATTAAGAATTTTCATTGATATCTTTTTTTTCAAGAGCCACTAGAACAATAGCGAATTGTGCAAAATTATATAAAAAAGGGACTTTAATATTTGTCTTTCCTGAATTCGCGGAATCTTTCTTTCAGTCTATTTTGTTTAGAGCAGTTGTATAACATATTTGGCGAACTTTATATGGAAATGCAAATTCTCGAAACTAAAGTGAAAGTCTATGAACATCAGGAAGAAGATTCTTTTCACCAACACAAACTTGTGTGTATTTCATTTTCGGCTCATCTTCACATTTTCGTTTCTCTGGCGGAAGTTTCGGACTGAAATTCATTCCGAACCAATTCGACGAGTTTTCAATGAAATATTGATTGTTCAAACAAATGTTAAGCCTAACTTTTGAAGAGAATATAATTTCGGTGCGGAAAAACTTTTCTATTCGAAATGTTTGTATATAATTATTATAGAATCTATATTCGACCAAGAAGAGGATATTAAAAGTTTTTCTTCGAGTTTCATTTGACTTGTACGCTAAGTCTTGATCTAGATATTCGCTTTAGTTGGAGAGTAAGGCATGTACAAGTTCCATTGGCATGTAAGTAACATACTAACATCTATTGTAGCCAACTTTGTTGCAGTAGCTAGGGAATGTGGGCGCAAATATCCCAAGTGATAGAAGTGTTTTCATTGAAGATCCTGCAGAGCGTCTTGGGGGGAAAGAAACTATTTCGAACTAGTTTACGACTCTGGATAGATTATCAGAGCAGAATTTCAGACTTTGCTCTCTAGTATGTAAATGCTTTTCGCAAACAGTATTGTGGCTACAATATATTTCTCTTCCATGGGATAACTTCTTATCTGTAGAATTTAAACTTCTTTTGAATTTAACTGACTCCAACATTCCTCCGGTCTTTTCTCATTTTAACAAATTTTAAATATCCGATCAACTTCTCTATGGTATAATTATATTCTATCTTTATGAACCGAATGTCTATATATTACCTATTCCTGAATATTGAGTTAAAGTTCATAATGTGGCCATGCTATAATATTTGATAGAATCTAGGTCGATTCATTGTTCCCGAGCCAAATGAAAATATCGATCAGGATCGCGAAAAATAATCTCATTCACAATAATTCATGAGCATTTTTCACAGACGTTCCAATAAACTAAAGGATCTACGGCAGAGAAATATTTTTTTCAAGTGAATTATATTTGTTTTGATTATACGCAACTTATGCATACACATGGTAAGTAGTAACTTCCGACCGGGCGAGACTAACGTGCCCGCTTTTACTACTTCGCCGTGCGAGCATTTAAAAATTTAAATGGCACTTGTTTACAATGTTTTCGGCATAGGAATGAGGATTTCTAGTTTAATTTGGATTCCATTCAAGGAATTAGTGGTAACATTTTTTCAAAAGTGGGAAAACTCGAGCTGGAAATTTGAAAAAAATATCATCAGGCTCGTTCTCGTTTCTCGGATTTGCAGTATCATAGATAGTATTTTAAGCATTTTTTTCACAACATTTCATGTGCAGCAGTCGTACAGTTTCGAGGCTATCAAAATACGGGCAAGTGTAATTATTCCATATATGTAAGCGGGAGTCAAAATAGATTGAAGTTTTATTTACAGTGGAAAGTTTTGAACAGGAAACAGCTAGCTAGTGGATTTCGCAATAAAGCTTACCATGTTGTCGTAAACAACCACGGAACTTTAAATTTGCAGGCTCGCAGGTATGTAATAATGGACACAGAGCAGTTAACCGAGGCCCACGAGAAAACAAATGGGTCTACATATTACCGGATATAAATATTCCTTCCCTGAACGAATATGTCGCTGAAAGCTCAAATACGAATAAGATGAAAATTATACTCAAGTTGGGACAATAAATTATAGTTTTTATATACCGTTCAAGGTACTCTATATGGACACGAATTCATTACTTCATTTATTAATTAATTATTCAACCGTTTACAGAATAGGAATTAAGAGCTTTGCCTAATTCAAATTCATTATAAGTTTATCGATTAATCGCAGAGTTTGCAGGTAAACAAAGTTCAGCAAAGTCGTCTTGAGAAATTCAAGTGAGGTGGAAAGATTTTCCTGATCATTGGAACGATTCTCTTGGACTGATTCTCCCATTATTCTCCTCTTTCATTTATATATACAAGTTACATCAAACTTGTAAATCCCCTGTTCTGAGCTATTGTTCATTCTCTTTTATCTATCGGAGATAAAGTTTCCTTGATGCGAGACTGTGTATAAAAAAAAGTCTAAAATTTTTTTCTTGCATCAGTTTGGCATTAAAACAAGCTCACTCTTTTAAATGAAAACCTCTGGAAAATGCAAAAAATGATACGAGATTGCATTGGAGCAACTGAACCATAAAAAGGAATTTCAGAGCCTTTGAACTGATTGAAATTTATATTTGAGTATACATAAAGTTATAGGCTTCTCAAATGTGTTCAATAGTAAAATCTTGTAGTCGTTATGCTTGCAAGTAATAAAAAAATGTATTGATATAACCCAGCTGATGATAAAACAAATTTTATGGCGGGTCCTACATGTAATTCAAACTAGTTTTCAATTATTTTTAAACATAAAGATGAATTTATAAGGGACATGCCATAAAAAGATCATAACAAAGAGAGACGAATAACATTTAATTTCAGCAGTTATCAAATTTGTTTTATGCATGATCGTCAAACGAGTCAGCGTAGGAATTTTATAGCTGAATATGAATCGGTAAAATATAAATAACGAGATCACACTAAAGGAAAAGAATCTAGTGGGATTATATAAGTTTAATCTTCATGTCACTGTCAGCTTTGATTTCTCCTTTTTGACATTCAAAGCACTTGTCAGATTAAAATAATTATGGCACTTAAAGTCTCCAATTATCTTTCAAACGTGGGTTTGGTTGAATCTGAGTTTAGATTGCTTTAGATTGCACCTCTGTGCACGTACTTTCGCGAGCAAATCCTCTAGTGAATTAGAATATATGGATTAATGAAAATCGAGAGAAGAGAACAAATCTTTCGCACATTATTATAAATTAATGAACCTGGTCATGATTTCCGGATAATCTCCTAATTTCTTTTTTAAAAACTCCTTTGCAAAGTATTTCCAAAACCCTTTTTCCTAAGTATATCGAAATGGTTTAATTAGACTTTTTAAGATTCTGATTCTACTTTGATTTCAAATAATTCAGTTTATTTCATTTAAGACCGACTTCCGATTTCAGCAAGCGTATCGAAAACTAGTCACATTGGACACTGGAGCTACATAACATCTACAATCTACATTCTACGGTGGTTTCATTGCATTTCGAATCTGGCTGCTCTATCTAGCATCTAATTGCAACGACAGACTTGATAGCACGCACAGACACCGATCGCAGAGCACGGGTCAGTAAATCATCCCGTTTTCATCCGCAATTCCTATGCATATTATACTACCATGGCGACCAGTAATTAGTACACTGCAATAAGAGCTAGGACTTATTAGTAAGTGATATTACCTCTTTTCAGTAGAAGCTTACGTTCCGTTGGATTTTGAGATTAGTCCTTTCCTTTCACCCTGCAACATATGAAATAATATAATTATATAGAGCAATCAGGGAATAATTACCAATTACACAGCGATCTAAACTTATTCCCATTTAGAGTTAAATGTTATATGAATAATTTCCAGCTATGTACTTAAGTACAAAGCTAACAGCATTCGCATATCCATATAACTGAATGATATGCAAATAACCCAAACAAAAATTATAATATAAAATATAATTATAACAGCTTTTAAGTGCTACAAATATTATTTTTAAGACGTGATACTTGCACTGGATTCTCACTATTCCAAATGTGCAGCTCTGCCTTCGCGGGTGTCTTCTCCTCTGAGAATTCCCACGGAAATTTTGTACGTAATACAAACGTCAGATGCATTTGCCAAAAATAATATAAGTCTTCTCAGAGAGGTGAGAGCATGTTTCTACATTTAAACTTTCGCAATTATCCGGAAGTTAACAACACGCAGTGTGGAGATCGCATATACCACATTTTCACCATAATAACGAGTTAAGTTTCGTAACTTAGCCATTGTTATTATGATTAGTTAAAATCTTGAAACTTATCTTCATAATGTGCTTTTAAAACCATCATGGGATTCAGTGAACTCAAAGGGTTTATCACACTTGTAATCTCTTATCTAACCTGACACATAATTTCTTGTAAATCATATGATTCCTATTTGTTCAACCATTCCTCATGTTAGCTTTCATTCCAAGTGAGAAAATCCACGTAACGCTTACATAGGAAAGTTTAATATAGTTTCTAAATCAACTCAAATACCTAAGTAGTAATTCGCGGGGAAAAGTTTTCATATTGCACTAAATCTTGTACCGTGTTGCTTAAGAACTGAAGAGAGGTGACAAGAGGGAATTCGCCGGATGTGAGTAATGAACTCTGCATGTTCGACATCCGGTGTTTCCAAAAACAAGTTGACGAGGCCACTTCCCGCAAATTCCTATTGCAATACGTTCCGAAACTAATAATATCTTGCAGTTTCTGGTGAAGGAGATGACACCAAAGTTTACTGTTTCCTCCCTCTGTCACTCTTGTTCGCTATAGCAGAACATAACGACATAAATCCAGAAGTAAATTCTAGGGCAATCAATATTAAGGAACACACCTTACCTTCTCCTGGGTGTTAATTATATGTTTCTAATTATAATATAATCTGTTATAATTATCATTATAATTATATTTGAGAATTATATTTATTTTGGCGCCCCTAACGATATATCTCTTGATTTATTTGCGAAAATAAAACTCATTTATCTTTAAACTAGGCTAGCTGGAGTTAACCAACCACAGGCATAATGCCAACGACTGGGTGGTTTACCCCATCTTTTAAAAGAATTTGCCCGAATGCTTATCAATTATAAATGAGTTTTCCGAGAAGTTGTTTAAATTCTTCCTAGTTATAAATAACTAATATCAAATTTACGAGAAGGGGAAACTAAAATTTTAAGAGATTTTCATGATAAAAGGGCAGAGAGTGCAATTTTTTCTCTTAGCTGTCGTTTCGGAAATTGCACAACCAAAACTACAAAGAGTGGAGAGAACAATTTTTTTCTTTCAGTTTACTTTCAACTTGTTTCGACAGAACACTCACGCCAGACGCCTACCTTACGTCATATTTTTAACAGAGCTTCTCTGTTGTCACTTCCGGTACATTGTCGACCGCAGTTCCTCTTCTAAAAGAAGATGATGCTGTTTCTCGTGTTTTCTTTTTCTCTTTCGTTTTGAGCAGCATTTTATCAAGACGAAAATAACTTCATTTTTACTATGCTCTCTTTACTTCTCCTTTCCGAGGGTGGACGATTTTCAGCAACTAAAGTGCTTGACAGATGGCGTTTTAAAGTCTTTACTCTCAACTCTTTCTTAATATAATATATTATCAAAAAGAAAAACGAATAATATTTTTACTTGAGCCATCATTTCTTGCATTATATCAGAAGTAAACAGCGAACAAAGTCGTGGAAAAAACTAATATTAGCCAAAGGAGAAATTCACCGAGAGAATATTACCCATTTTAGCGATCACAAAATTGAGATTTTGTGATGTCAGATTTGATAGACAATGAGAAAATCTTCCTACATGTTTTTCATAGGGAATTGCAAACACAGTTGAGTTTTGCTGATCGTTGTTATACGAGCAGAAGGGATTGTAAGCTCAGGTGAGTACACGCACGTTCAAGTGACCGTAAAATTTTATATCTTTCAGTTTATCGTCGTATTTGCAACTATCATTTCAGCTGAAATACGAGCTAACTTCATAGTCGAAATCGGAAACGATGAAAAAAATTGGAATACCCGAAAAAAATATTCCTATCCGTCAGTCCGTCTTTAAGAATTTAAAAGGTTCGGGTCTAATTTAAAAGGTTCCCATCGGTGTTTATTTAGGAATTATTGAAACAGGGGTGCCAATCTTTTTAAAGCAGTTTGTATAAAAACAGTAAAATCCCGGGTGTAAATCCTGTAGGAGTTTTTTAAATAAAAAAAAATATTAGTTCAGGATTTATCCTTGAATGATGATCAACGTCGAATCTTTCCCTCTTTTTGTTCCTTCTGTTCTTTCTGCACATACGAACGACAGGATAAGGCAGTAAATATCTCCTGTAGGGCCCTCCTGTAGTAACTTGCATTATGGGTAAGTGATGTACTCGGAGAAATTAGCGTAATGGCCTCAGATTACCCGGATTACACCCTCGAGTGTCTCGCCTCATTTGCCGTTCGCGGGGATAATGACCCGCTAATGGTGATCTATTTCGAGGACAACGAGGACTCGTGCAGGTTCTACTTCCTTCCTGTGCTCTCTTCTCTCCTCTCGGTAAATATTTTCTTAAGTGCTTTACCTAGTGCTACTGTTACAAAGGACGTATCAGCCGAGGAACAAGAGGAAAAGTGAGCCTGACTCACAAAATAGAGTTTAGAGTTTGTAACTAACAGATTGCTCAAGAAACACAAACTCCACACCTAGGGTTGTTTCAATTTTCTCACCGCATACAGTAAGTAATTTTGAAACAACCGGAAGCAAACAGAAACAACAACTTCGTCCAATTGGTGCGACCAGGGAGTTGGAAAATAAGAGGATTGACAAAATTGTTTAGAAATAGGATTTTGAAAAGAAATTTGGAACACCGAATTGAATGTGTTGAATTTTAAATCTAAAATAATTAAGTAGTGGAAAAACAGAGGTAAAGATATATAAGAAAAGTTCAAAGAAGAATTGCTCTTCTTGTTAGTAATGCAGCGCCGAGTCATGGAGTACAAGGTAAAAGCGATCACGCTTGAAGAACCCACCCTAATTTCTCATCTGTGCTCCACTTAGGGGAATTTCTAGAGGATTTCAGAGCTGCACAGGACCACACACTCACCTCGATACTTTGAAATTAAGAGTTATGACCCACTTCGTGGATGGTTTAGTCCAACCAAGTGCGTGGAAGTCTCTAATTAATTTATATACTAAGCTTCGCCTTGAAGAACGGACCTTAATTTTCCTTTCCATTCCTACTCTCAAAAATACATATGCATATTTCATTTCCATAACTGTATAAGTTTATATTCTCGTTCTATCCGAAAATGTTCTATTTGACATTTTATTTAATATATATTTGTTGGAAAATTTTATTGTATCTTAAATTCTGCAACTTAGGATGAGAAGTAAATAAATATGAAAGAGATCTCGACTTTCAAATAGAGAAAATTTCAAAGGATTGAGAATCTGCACACGAATCGTACATTGTGAAGTAAACTTGTGGGCTAGAAGGGATCAGTATTGTGTTCTCGAACCATTAGAGACTCGTATTCTACATTAAATCTTCAGTCGAAGCACGTCGTTTGTAAAACGTATATCAAAAAAAAATCTCCAATTCATACACTTTCAGACGTTCATCCCCTAGCCCAACTGAATTGTATATATTATCAGAAATGTGAAAAAAAATTTATGAAGATGTTGACAGCTTCATCATCCAGTTGGACAATATTTCTCACCTTCTAAAAACCTTCCTTTCGAAAACAAGGTGACAGTATATGTGTCGCAAAAAATTTCTTTGTATATTATATTCAACTAGAAATTTAAGGATTTAAAGCCGCGTTGAAGGAAATGAATTGCTAAGACGCAAACTTGGGTGTAGGTCGTTATTGAACTACGAATGTCGTTGTCGTCGCGGATGAACCATTTGTCAGCTGATAGACTGGGATACGCGAAACGACCTTAGAGCCAGAGGTTGACGGGATGAGGATGAGAGAGGAGGAGAGACGGGTTGGATGGGCATAGATCGACTAGAGATGAGGATTTAGAGAAGAGGTATTCAAGCACTTTTTACAACCCTCTACCCAAACTTCATGTTACTATCAAGCACATACATGCTTGAAAATGTCTTTCCACATACTCCAGATCCAGACAAACTCGGCTGAAATGGAAACCGAAAGGAGCATTCAGAAAGGACAGACTGCTGACGTCACTCTAAAACACTTTGTCAATAACCGAGCTACTTTGTCAACACGATCATGAAAAAAAAAATTCATTTCTTTCACTAATCTTCTCAACTAATAATTTTCATAATTTCAGAGCTGTACACAGCTTCAAGTGATTAAATTCGATCTGATTAATTACACAGTCATGCTGCAAAGTGTGGAGTATAAAAAATCGATTTTAATTTAGATAGTCGACGATTGTCCAGATAGACAAGTGGTTTTGTAATATGCGGCTCCTTTCAATAGATCTGTATGCAGGTCGAGGATGCTTGTAAGCTGACCCACTTGAAATTGGGTGGAATCCGATCCAGCGATGTGCAAATAAGTCAAATGTTGCAATCAACACTACGGCCAGGGAACGTATTTAATTAGGAATTGCTCGCATCTCAATGTAATCTAAATCTCAACTTTGTGGCTTGCTCCAATGTCAATTTCATCGTCAATTTTTATTTGTTTACCGACATATAAATAAAGTTTCCTTTCGAAATGAAATCCTCGTTGAGACGGGGCTTCGCGGTAAATCTAAAAGGTTTTGTTCTTTACGATCTTCGGTAGAATTGCCTTCCACACGGTGATATCAAGCGCCATCTTAGGATCAGAAATTGCCAATAATTTTCTGAATCCTCCGGCAGTAAGGCGCCCGGATGTTCGATAAATCGCAGCGCACTGTTCCATGCGCTGAGCTCATCAGCTTCAACGTCAAAGCGTATGACTGACGAGCTATGCTCTACTTTTGCTGATGCATTAACGAGTTTACGGTCTAAACTGAGACCAACAATGTACCCTACTTCGAATAACTCCTTCACTCGAGTTTCCTTGCAATTAAAAACCGCGGATCCGTGACGAAATCCCTATATTCGTGAAGTATGTGGATCGTAAATTGCTGGAGTTTATAAAAAGCTGCAGCTACAAAGAACTTTGAAAATGCTCAAGTTTTTTCCGAGAGTGTTAAATATTTTTCCATAAAAACAACTTGATTATACATTGAACATAATCGATTAAAATTCAATGATTTCTTTCCTGATGAAATAGATTGGTTTCCGAGATCAATTCTTTTTAGACTAACTAATCCTCTATTATAATAGTTTCTTCCTCGGATATTTCGAAAGATAATTTAACAACTATTTAGTTGTGTTCTATCTATTTTCGCAATGCTAACTCGATGTAAGTTCGACGTTCGACGTTCGATTTTAGGAAAAACGTCCTTTCGAATTTCTACAACGTCCTCGAGCACCGCAGGAAGTCGAACTTTTAAGGTACGTGATTCGTGAAAAAAGTTTTGGACTTGGCGGGAGTAACTTCAGACAAAAGTTCAGTTGCTCCGGACTTTAGTGGAGTCTATTTCTAAAGGAGTCGTGTCTCTACTTGTGGCCAAGGATAAAGAGGATCTATAAACCAAAGGAGAGAAAGAACGAGTGTGAAACCGAGGGTCAGTTATCAAAAGATGTTTTCTGCTGAGGGAATTTGCGAATTCGAAAAATTGTGCCATCTGTGCAGAAATTCTGATGGAATTCTGATGAGATCTTGGCCAATTTGTCCTAGTTCTAGATCTAGAAAACTACCATGACCTGGAAAACTGGTCAACACTCCATCAATTATAAAGAAACTATTCTGAGTTAATTATTTGAAATATTTTCGAATGTAAACCAGTTTCTGATGCATACAGTCAAAATATTCATTTTTTGAATATGAGACATTTTCCGCGCTGCTATAAGGCTGAATTTTATTAAATAAGTGAAAAGGAACTGAAATACATAAACGAACTTTTATGGAGCACATTTCAGAAAAGGAAACAAGATGAACGAGGTTTTTATCTTCCAAAATCTCAATGAGCTTCTTTCAGAAAATTCGTCAAGTGATTCATGTTTCATCCAATTTGAATTCAGTTATCTAAATTGAGGCGAAATCTTTACTTTCCAACGCATAAACGTTCCTTTTATGAGGCATAGTACACAAATCTGGTTAAACATATAATACACCTAAAGGAACTCTTCTCAAGTTTCTCTCGTTTTCACCAAAATCGTACATTCAACTAAGATATATATATTCTTGTAATTAACTACCTTCGCAAACCATAATCTTGGGAATTTATTACTATTTATTCCTAGCCTATATATTATACCTGACCTGGTTTTCAGAATGAATAAGCTGCTGCTTTCAATAGTAAATAAAAAAAAGCGTGCCATAATAAATTGGTAGTAATAGGTTTCTGAAGATTCAAAATAAATCTTCTTTACGATAATACAAGATATTTTATGAAGTGCGGCAAAATAAAAAAAAGATTGTCTAGTATAGCTAGGATAACAATTGACCCAAAATATTGACCCCACTGCGCTATTAGGGCGCTATTCACGTATTATTAGAGAAACTTTTTTTCTTATAGTAATAAATTGGTGCAAACTAGTTAGAATCCGACTTGGGCCCTAGTACAATTTCTACCCGGAGACGGTACTGAGTCATAAAATAAAGATAATACGGATCTTCCAAACAACGAATAGCGCAGCGCGGATTATAGTCATAAATTTGAAAAGCAGTATCTGTGCATGAGAAACTACTATATCCTCACATTAATTAAGTTTATATCTTTGTAATGCGTTTACATATAGGAAACTCGTTACAAACTTCTTCATTTATGTGCAAAGAAAATGATGGCTCCCGCATTATTATCGCGGTACTCAAATACGAGCTTTTATAGCAGTTGCGCTTATTTATTCGCATTAATATTAAACATAACCCTTGCTTGGTTTTCGCTTGTCTTGCAGTTGAAATTGGACAGTGTCCAAACTAAAGTTTCTCGTAAACCAGATTAAAGTGGCACTCTTTACGGTATAACAAGCAAAACTCTTCTGTAACAACAGCTTTCAGAAAATTAGCATTAACGCGAGAAACGCGTGTGCTTTAATAATTGCACCTACAGAAAAAAGTATTTTGGCAAATTTACTGTACATAGCATGCATTTTTCTTAGAATAATTAGTAATTGCCGATAAGTGACGGATGGCAACGAATAGAGCAGTAAATCTTACAAGATATTGTAATTTCCATATTTTATATTGTATTACTTGTTTATAAAATTCTTTCTGGAATAATCATCATGAAATAGAAAATAATTTTATTTTTTTTATATGAGAACCATTTTTCCGGGGAAATTTTATTTATCAAATCTCCTCTCTCTGACTTTCCTAGGCTACTCGCGCGATAAACTAGAGCAACAATGCAATACCTTGGACGGGCAGGGTATCTGTATTCACATATTTTGTGTCATGTGGCTGTGCGTGTGATATATTTTCACCGCGACCTCACTGTATTCAATTACCCCGTGTGTATATTAAACACGACCCTACCTCTTGTTTTACTGCATATAATATACGGAGCGGGATATGTTTCATATATAGATCAACACATTTACGCGCAAGTGGCGTTTAAGCAGAATTGGATGATATATCTCCTTTAAAGGTAAAGTCTCACATTATCATGTGCATCGCGTACTTAGTTTTGATGTAGAAATTGCATTTACATATTAAATATCACGAGTATTTCAAATTGTATTTTACTGTATTGTAAAAATCAATTTTTCATTAAATTCCAAAAATTTGGTATGGGTTCAACAACAGGGCTGCTGGAGTGAGTCCAAAAATATGGCAATATTCTTGCAATATTGCAGCTATGTTGCTGTAATGTTACATGACAACATTGGCAATATTGTCGTGTAATATTGCAACAACCTTACAGCAATATTGAAAAGCAATATTAAAATATAAATAATCTTCCTAAATTACCTAAAGTATGTTAAATATCTCCAATTGGCACGTATATAATCTTTTCTATTTGAACTAAAAGTTAAATTTGCATAAATTATCTACAATAAGATGTAGAATTAAAAAATTTTAAACCATTCAAAATTTACCGCTAGAATATTCTCTGAGAAGTGCTGCCGTCTGCAGAGAAGAGTGAGACTAGTCATTCGAAGGAATTTCTAGTGTCCTCGTGGAATAATTCTATCTTGATTCACGTTTTACACACTAGAACGGTTTCGCCGTTATAGAGGCTGTGTATACGTCACAACATAGTATTTTACATTGTTTCGTGTGCCAGAAATTCTCTATTTGATTTGATTCGCCTCCGATTGGTGAGTTACGATTGCGCTTTTTAAAATAATCAACTTATCCACATTTTTCATTGAATAAATATTCATGTTTTCTGAATGAACCGTCATATGATTGTCCTACTTCCTGAATCAGTCTTCATTTCACCCGGTAACCACATCCTGAAACTTTTCTCAATTAATTACGAATTACACGTCACGTTTTGAACTCTTCATAACCAGGCATTCTGCAGTTATGTCTTTTAAAATAAAACCAATACACGCCCATACGCATGCGCAAAGCATTAATTTACCGGTAACGTCAGTTATTTTCTCTGTTTATTCTCTATCCTTTTGACAATCTAAAATAATCTAAATTCTATATATGTTTCAAACTCTATTTGCAATGAATTATACACAGGAGGTGCGGTTCATTTAGTATATTGCTAATATTCATATTGCATGAATATATATATGTATACCATATTCCTTCATAAGGAATTAGATTGTTTAGATTGTTACACTTCCTATAAACATGTATAGTTTCACTAACTACGATGCACTGATGCTCTCTTTTTTTATCGATTAGTTCATGTTATACTTTTAATTCAATTGTCTACTAGAAAAATAAGAAGTAATAAAAACGTTTGAAAGTTTGTTTGAATTTTTTCACCTATTCATCTTTTTTAATGACAATATGACTAAGTTACTGAACAACAATATTATCAAGTAGTTATAATAATTGTCCATTGTTAAAATGATTTTTTATCTCTTCCATTTTTTGAAATTTATTTTATATATTTTTCAGCAATGTATTTTCAGAACAAACATGATTGATCTCTAAAGAAAAAGAGCGACGTTCTTTGATTTGTGCTTTCCATATATTTTCAATTCCGAGGACAATTTCTCTGATTTACCGCTAGAGAAACGACGGATTTCAGCCGCATTATACATCTAGTGGTCTCGACAAGTATAGACAAGTGACAATATATAAACGATTTACAAGTGCTCGACACTTTTCCATACCCGTCAATTTTATCGCGAACAAATTGTGCCAAGTATTCTCTTGCTTTATCCAACATTTTTCCTGTTTGCGGAGAAACACAAACCTTCAAGAGAAAACTTTTCAGATGAAAAGAAGCTTCTCTTGTTTATATTTATGCAAATATAAAATAAAAATGCCCTTTTTATAAATGATACACGACACTGACAATGAAACATATCGAGATGTTTTTCTCAGATCTTTTTATGAAACTTTTATATTAATATATGATCAAAAACAATTGCATAGGTCAAATCAATTGTTTTTAATTAAAAATGTATTCTTGATATTTTTTCCACTTCTAATCTTTAGAGGTCAAAAACTGCAAATTACTTTTTCATTATAAAAACTAACAGTCATGAAAGCTAGGAGAAAACTGAATTTTACGGTTCCAGTATTTTTTTGAAACACTCGCTTTAGGTAGTAAACTACTCCTTTATACCATGTATTCAACCATTTACTAGGACACAAATTTCAATTTTGCGAACAATATACGAGCCTATTTTCTAAAGCGAATTTGCTTTGAATTTATTTACCATTTTCTGTGTCTATACTTGAGTAATATCAGACTATTATTAGTTGTTACTAGTAGTAGCTCCACAAGGGCTTGGATAATATCATCTTAATTATAATCCTAGTGCGGGAAAGCTTTTGCTGTGGAACAAGGGTGCTCTGCACGACAAAGCTTCGGTAATTGCTGCTTGATAACATTTTGCACTACCTAATAATGCACTTTGTAACGCAACCCTGTATTCGGTCAACTAAATAACGTGTTACACTGTAAAGTAAACCGATTTAGAAGCATTAAAAGAAAAATGAGGTACCTGAATTTCGTTTGCAAAATTGATATAAACCTGCATTATAAAGAGCTGCAATTCAAAATTCAGAAATTCATTAAAACCACTACTATATAGTGCAACTAGCAACATTATTTTTCTTTTTGGCTAACCTTACCAATCATTGGGAATCGTTTCATCCTATGCCAATCGCTATACCTTTTTCACATACTCTATATTGGGCACACAGTTCCTGGAAGAATGCAGGCATTGAAACAATGACACTGGATGTTGCGAAGAGATCATGCAGAAAAAAAGAAAACCAAAACCCAGTAATATTGACCGAGCGTTCGATTGATGCTTTGTACATTCGAAACTGCTATTTTCCGCAGAATGAAAATCCACTACCCCATTTCGATCTTTCTGGGTTGGCGGCAGTTCACTGGCGTGTTTGCGAATCGTTTGCAATCTGGAAACAGTACTACCTCTTCTCCAATAACAACAATGGACGACTTTCCGGGACCCGCCTCACAATTTTCCAAGGCTTTCCCCCTTTTTTTTTGTTTTTACTTGAAATAGTTTCATTTAGTTTGCTGGTTTTGAATAAAAAATATGTAAACACGCGGGAAGCATTGCTAGCATGGTGACTTGATCGGGAAACCGGGAAATGACCGGAAATTTGAAATCGTCCAATCGCTACGCTGATTGTCATCATGATTAACAATTCTAATGCAAAACAAGATTGCTCTAATTGAAATTAAAATTGTAACTTTTGTGTAAAGGTTTTCATTGATTCAAAGCGGCACATGCATGATGCAAAATAAAAAAGTCCCTTAACATTGTGCTTGTGAGACAAATTTCCATTTCGCAGCGTGTGGAGAAAGTCTTATCATACCTTCCATCCTTGACGCGATCTCCGACTTTATGGAGGATCCGGCCACGTATTTCTCTCGCGTTGAATATTAAAGCGATTTACTGCTATAACCATAGTGACATTTGAATCCGCGAAAGGAAGAGAAACGAATCATGGAATAATATACCTTACAGCTCTGCAGTCCAAAAATAAATCAACTAACGTTCGCGAATTCGGATTTAAAATAGGAATCGATGTATTAAAGAATATTTTCTGAAATTTTAAATTAATGTCTTTCCCAGGTTGTAAAATTGGTTAGCATTTACGCCCGAGACGCCCAATAGACATTAAATATTTTATAGTTTCCACAATTATAATAATAGAATTTCTTTTCATTTTCAGGTGAAGTGCCGGAAAAAATGACTGGTTACGTTGTAAGTAATGCTGCAAGACAATTTTTTTAGTCTCTGAGTAATTTCATAAAAATCTCGATCATTTTGCATCACTTTTCCCTTTATCGTTATGCTTTACTAAAGAAGTAAGATGGCTGAACACTGATAGCTGTACCGGAAAATGTTCAAGCGAACTTAGATGAATCGATCTACTCGGTGATCATTTGGGGGATAAACGACTTTGCTTTTTCTCAACATTTCCAGCTCCATAAAGAAGTCTAAAGAAATCTGGATCACGTAGTCGATCGATGAGCGACATATTGATGGAAGTGCACTTTTACAAGAGGCTCTTATGACAAAAGACTTGTCGTTACAAAAACTGCCATTTCACGTTAGAGTACTATAGTATCTGTCTTATATAACTTTATCCGAAGTCAAATCTTTATGACTTACAAGAAGTAGAAAGAGAGAGACTGGTACAAGGTACAAAGTTAAATAAAAGAATTTTAATATTATTCGAGATCTCTATCGTTTTGTTTACCTATCTCTCATCTCACCTGAAAATATACGTGATCAACGACAAGTGATGTAAGTTGCAGTTGCAGGATTGAAATAGTTAATAGTACATACTCTGCAGTCTTCTAATTCAGATTCAATACTACAATGTGAATTTCGAGGAATACCACAGAAACTTTCTGAAGTGAAATGTTAAATTAACTACTACGACTAGGCAACATGCACTCACGAGCGCGAGAATTAATTCACAGCACTTAACGTAGCCACAAATGGTAATGTTAAAACCAACACAGAACATTCGTGTTCATAGACGAGGAATATGTCTATCAACTTGCATTCATGAATACATGCCTTTGATTTTGCAAAATGCGTATGTCAGCAACATCGTCTGTTCAAAGTATTGCTACACCTAATTACGCGACAAAATTATAAATTACTATATGCCTTCCGGAATTATGGGACCACCTTTTTTCGCTTTTTCCCTTTCAGAAAAAATATTCACATTTCAAAAAAGCATTTTTTCTTTTACTTCAAGAGTAGAAAAAGCAAAACAACTTATTCAGTGGTGAATATTTAACATTTTTTAAAAGAGATTTTACAATATTTCAGAGAGAGCCGGTAGTGGTTCCAAAGCCAGGCTTTAATGCAGCTGAAGATGGTGTGGCTCTTCGGACTGCCATGAAAGGATTTGGAACTGACGAGCAAGCCATTATTGACATCTTAACAGCTCGCAGCAACTCCCAGAGACAAGAAATCGCGAGATTCTTTACTCAAGAATATGGCCGGGTAAGTTAAACTTTATTGTTTTTTCAAATTGTTAAATCTTTTAAATGAAGAAATAAGATGAATATATATAATATAATATACGGTAATATTTCATTACCATAGAAAAATGTTATTAAAACCTTTTGCTTCCATTTTCAAAAAACCGTTTCGATCAAAGAAGAAACTTCTGCATTAAAGCACACAATATGCTTGTTATCAAAAGAAGGATCTTTCTATGAAGTACAACGGGTATAATATACGTCATACAGTCTTTATGAAGCGATAGAATAAAATTCTTTAAGAAGAACTTCTGAATACAATTAACAATGGAACTGAATCGATGCTGACAAAGCTTTAATATATCGTTCAATATAGTGAAGACAGATGTTTTAAATTCAGTTGATTCAATGTACTCAGAGGTACATTGATCCAGTCGACTTACTGCCTCTGACTCCAAAGAGACTTTAAATGTTAGTGAAGTGATGAATGTTTCATGAACTAGTCATTCAGAGTAAAAAGCAATTTAAATCTACATTGTTTCATTGTAAATGTCAGAGTTGGTCACTCTTATTTCCATTAATTTCGTCGGTAGAATCATCTTGTCCTAACATGAAAAACAGAGAAAAGGGGGAAAAAAGATTTAATTCTGCTGCTTGGAGACGATTAATCATTCACTCGATCCTCGATAATGAAACAGAACGTATGGCTGCTGGATACAGCTTGTAAGCTACCTGTGACACGAACTCGCAGGAGTGCGGGATTGTTCTAGTTGTGCCACTAATCACGGGGAAGATTAATCCATGATTTCGATCTTAGGTGACGAACACATTCGACATTGTCGTCCAGCTCTATCCTACACGCGATGACAGTTCCGTATAATCAAACCTCATGCTAAATTCAACAAATATTCTCTATCTCCAAATGCCACATGCTTCAGATTCCAAATTCGACATGTACTCTAAAAATACTTTAGCAAGTTGAAGTTGTTTTTCTTTTAAATTTCTTTGAATTCCTCCTGATTTCTAATTTTTATCTCGAAATTACTCCTTTAAAATTGTAAGTGTGAAATTTTTTCATGATAAATTGTCATTTTGAACTTCCAGCGTGTCAGAAGTAACAAAAAGTATCATCTTAGGGGAGTTAGTGCAGAATTTGCGGAATTTGATGAAGAACCAGGTGCGAATAGATAGAGCGCAAGAAGGGGAGACTTATGGGTTCGACCTGAAAACCCGTATAGTTTTTGCTGGCTTGAAGAACATAGCCATTTCGCGAGTGCTACCAAATCGTGTCGCACACCAACTCAAACGCTCGACAATGGCAACCACTAAATAACCCACTACGGCCCTTGCCATCCGTCGGTGCAAACTTCTTCAACCTAAAACTCACCCCAACAACCACATGCCAGACTGATTCTGCCTAAAGCACGCCATGACCAGTCGCAACTTTACGCCTGCTGCAATGTTTGCATGTATGCACTCGCGTTGTCAGCGCGCACAGCTGAGAATGTCACTTAATTTGGAAACAATTTGACGGCAAAGAACTCGTTCTGAGATTTTACTAATTTCCTGGAGAAGATTGATAAACGTTATAATTTATAAACAATATTATTGTTTTGCTTGAAGAAAACTTTTTTTTAACTCTCATCCTGACGCTAAATCTCTAGAGAGTTAATTAGATAAATTGTCAAGCTTGGCAATTATAAATTTGTTCCAAACTGACCTTAACAAGTGAAAGCTGCTTTTATAAAGTAGGTTTCTCATTTTTATTTACAAAAACTCGAAAAACTTTCTAAACGAACTTTACTTAATTATAATTACTATACAAAATTAGCCGGCCTCGCACACTGTTACTCAAGCTTTTTATTTTAATTGTCTAATTTTTTACCGCTAGCTGCCTGTTAAAATTAAAATACTATTCATATTCTTCAAAAGTTTCTCATATCATATATTCTTAAAATATTAATCTAAATCTTAATCTTATCATGGCTGATACTGTAAACTTAAATATATAATTCACTGCTCCTGTCGTAAAACATCGGCTTTAAACTCTTAAAAATTCCGTTTTGAAACATTTCCTTCAATTTCCTTCATATTTAGAGTAAATGGTAAACTAGGACGTCACTATGTACTAATCGTACCATATATATTTTTTGCGGCACTACCTTGTTCTCATTAATTTTTGTATTTCGTTGGAATACTGCAATTTTAAAATTAATTAAAACTGCAGTATTCAAACAAAATACAAAACTTTACGAGAATAACACAGTTTAAAATTTCCCCTCAAGTTAGACTCCAGTGATCCCTTTTGATATTATATTTACATTTATTTGTAAGGGTCAGAATTCAATTACCATGAAAGAATAATGTAACGCGGTGCTCGACATTTTCCCGAAGGTGTTGAGGAAATTAATAAGATAACTGCTCATGCGTAAAGATTCTAGGTTTCTGCATAGAGCGAAAAATAAAGTTGCTGTTACATTAACAGTGAATTACTGCAATTTCAAGAATAATTCATGTTCTGGGGATTTTATACTCTGCCGAGTAATGAAAGCTACTTCCATTTCCAGTATTTTCAGAGAAAATTGGTACAGTTAGGGTAATTAGAATGAATGGTGAACGTTCAGACGCATTAATGTTTTGTTCAAATTATTCTTCTATGGAATTCTTAAAAATTATATATCGTCCAATATAATTTGATGATAGGAATGATATTTTGGATAGGAAATTTTTGGCATGATTGTACAATGCACATTAGGTGGTCAAAAGTGCAACTCTGTTCATGTTGTGTTTCGAATGCATTCTCTAGATTAGACCATAGCAATTTACTTGTAATTAGAATGTACGTCTAGGCGATTGTCTCGATATCCGGAAACTTTGACAGTGTCAACACAGTGATACAATCGACAGTGCTGCATTCGACTCATTGGCAATTTCGTTACGAACAACCTCGAGTAAGCGGATTCTGAAATCAATGTAAAATGGTTCACTGATTCGACTCAGTCTCTATCCCGATACTGCTGCGTTATATCTTTTTGTATACATCTTCTTGAATTTCTCAATTAAATATTTCGGTTCAAAACGGTGTTTAGATTAATATTTTCTTGTAAAAATATCTTCTTCAGAATGGTTAAACTTTCCGTTAAGTTTACAAAGCCGTAAAGTTACCCAAATATTTCACTAAAGACCTTCTTTGATCTTTTTACGGATCCTTAAAAATACAATAATATTCATCCACCGCGAATAGCAAAATAGCTCACGTTGAACTGTGCCATGGATTAAACTTCTAAGAAGATGAAAGTTATATCTATTTGCATGTATTTCTGCCCTCAAAGTTCGTTTTCTAATATTCTCTTTCATGCTTTATGAATCCCTAAATCGCTCCTTATATTTTAATGTAAAATGTTTTACAATCTCATATCGAAAGTTATAAAATCTTTCTGTGTGACTTTATCATACAAGCCATGATCTACAACTTCACGAAGAAATTCATCGTGATTAATTTGATATAGAAACTTTAAAACTTGCATTACCCACTTTGAGCTATCAAAGTAATTTACAAGTAATATTCTCTTAGAAATTTGATGAAAAAGCTTTTACTGGAAAAATCAAAGGGCTGTCATTTCGAAGAATAATACCGGAGGTTCTCAATCCTCATTAGACCTTAAGCCGCGTAAAAGTATATATATATATACGTGGAATAGTCTCGAAGACAATGTCCAGAAAGGAATTGCAAGTGGTGGGTTCATTTCCAACGGAAATTAAACGCGGATTTTCTCGTAATCTCTGCTTAATTATCTAAAGCTGTGAAAGCTTCAGTCAGAGAAATCCTTTTGTTTCAAAAACCTGCTGAAATCTCTTGAAAAACTTCGACTATAACCCGTTTGATAGAATATCCACTTCAATTGAATATTAATGAATTTCTAGATTCTAGGAAACATTTCCCCGACCTAATTACGGGTCTCATTCTTCAGAAGATAGTCTTTTATTTTTTGAGGAGGCTGGGAGGGTCCACTAAAGCAGTAAATTCGTGAGATGACTTTGCGCGAATAAGTTTTACGAGACTATTTATGTTTTAATTAAGCAAGACGTCTGCATTTCCGGGTCTCGTCCGTTTTGCGACTTTAAATAAAACGTGATTTTATCTGAGGAACTATTTTCAGAATGATTTCCTTCATGAGAATAAAGTTTGCACGCATTATTCATCCATCAGTAAGAGAGCATCCATCCTACTAGGTATAGAGTGACATCAGCCAATGAAAAATTGAATGTGAAACCAGTCGAGTGAGTTCATACGCTTCGTATGCACCCTTTACTTTTTCTGTACCTTTTCAGTGCATGACTACAGTTCTATCAATCGCCATGAAAAAATGTCTGCCTTCTATTATCCAGACTTCATATATGGTATATGCCTCAATAAACATTTCGCCGGGGGTGTTGAATGAATAAATGGGTGAAATGATCTCTTTATTGAGAAACAGTTTCAATATCCCTTCAAAAACCAACGAAAGCTTCAAATTTTATACAGTTTCATCTTCTGTTTCAGAATATAATCGAAGATTTGAAGAGCGAGTTGGGTGGAAAATTTGAAGACGTCATTGTAGCTTTGATGACGCCGCCTGTGGATTTTTTGGCCAAACAACTTCACAAGGCGATGTCTGGAATGGGAACCGAAGAAGAAACTCTGGTGGAAATTCTCTGTTCGCGAGATAATAATGAGATTGGGGAAATTGTCGAAACCTACGAAGCGCGTAAGTATAAAAATATTTACTAGTTTATTATCGATGTTAAAGAGTTATCTTTTCAAATATTCTTTTAACTTAACCGGCAGTCTTATTTTCGTCATTAGTACGGAAATATTTCAATATAATTCTTTCATTCCGAATGGGGGAGCTTAACTTTTTACCGAGGACGGAAATGAAAAAGTGGATGATTAGAGGCGAGGAAATAGCTATGGGAAGGTATTGCCTTTTTCATACTTGAGGGAAAGGATCCGGAAACGGTGCTTTAAAGCTCGTTAATCAAGGCGGGCAGTCCACTTGATTTATAGGATCTTGAGACCTACGTGTGTCCCTGTACGATCTTTACAAGAATGCACTTGCTTTCGACAAGAGAATGTCTCCTAAAACCAGTTAACCAACCCAGTTCACTATTGTAGGAAACAATTGAGAGATAAGGAGTGTCAGAGGAGACATCTCCAAACTGGATACTACTGACCTTTAGGGATTTCACGTCCTTAGAACACTAAGGAAACTATTTCAAGATTTGAATTTTTCAATTCTTAGAAGAATCAAAATGTTCTTTTAAATTCCCTTAAAATTCCAAGATGATTCTTTACCAAAGAAAAAGAAGATCGCGGAGCGCGCGCTCATTATTCTAGTTAATGTAAAAGTTAATTATGAAGAAGAACGTTCCAGAAAAGATTGGCAACTTCTTTTCCTGAAATATCGGAAGTTTTACATTGTGATTCAGAATTCAAGCGATTTTTCAAACCCCTCGAGCGTACCATATCACGTGCTCCTTATCGCAAACAAAGACTGCATATAGTCGATGGCGCATGGACGAACGGGTTTGTAGGGAGTGAAAACTCAGCTACTCGGGTATGTAACGTGCATAGTTGTTGAAGTATTCAGCTTATTTTACCCTTCGTTTTTCTGCGTGAACTATATCGAGAATAATAAATAGCGACGATGCAGGAAAAGATTTGAATTCTTAGCAAAACCGCATTCAACATCAGAAAGGAAGACTGATACTTGTTATTGCAGTTTCCCTGATTTACAAAGTCTAAATAAATCTTTCATCAAATATTTCCATAGCATTACAGCATTGATTTATTTATCATATCATCTTAATTAGATTTGATTCACGGTTGCCTAAATAAGGGAAGATTACGTGACTAGGGACGAAATGAGAACTAGAACCTTATTCGACAAGCATCTTTTCCATGTAATTTATTAACACTAGCTCAAAGGGGCCACCTGGAAGAATGCACTGATTACGCGTTTAAGGGACTAATTGAATTGGCACTCGGCCAATCTACGAGAAGACAATACTTTGTTTCGCAGATTTTCGCATCTTTTTTTCTATTTTTTCACATTTCTTTATTAGTGCTGCATTAATTTTGAACCCTTCCATGTAATTTCGAGTCGTCAGCTGGAATTTCGTACTTGTTTTATACTTTGAGCCGACAGAACCATATTACGAGGGCAATATCGAGCACGACGCGCCATCGCCAAAATTTATTTGTCCCATTCTCGGCTGCATATTTCACGACGACCTAAATAATCTTCACGACCTACAGAATCCCAACCCAGCATTTATATTCCGCGTGTGGTTCCATTCTTTCAGTGACAAGGGTGTCTTCGTACATCGGACACACCGCAACCACGTGTACTTTGTCATAGCAATTTACTAATCCTTCTTCTGCCTCTTTTTTTCGCACCTACCGTAGAAACACTTAATTTCGAACACTGGTCCGAATTTCAGACACATATTTTCCTTGGCCAATTAGGTTTAAAGAAAATTAGGTGACCGAAGTTTGATCCAGTGTCAGGTTACATACGTGATTCTACGCTACTCTTTTTCTTGCACCTTCTTTTATCGAATTATAGCCTCGATTTCTGTTACAAAATTGATATCAGAGGGGGTTGATCATCTCTCATGTGACAAGCCATTCTTCAGTTGATACAGTTGGAAATGGGAATGGGAGTAGATCAGAAATATCTTGCATTTCTAGTTCGTGAAATTCGGTATGTCGGATAGACAAAATTCAATCAACCGTTTGAACGAGTTCGCTTTCAAGTTTCGTAGAATTGCTATTCCAATTTAAAATTTTACGATTTTAAGCACCTCACATTTCAATGTTCAATTGTAAAACCTGTGAATATAAAACTTCGAAAGCAAAATTCTGAAGTTTAGTTTTTAAGACAGTTCTTTTAAATTCCATGACGAAAGTGTAAAATGAATACATTTATGCTCCTTCGTGCGAACAATAATTGGAACTCTAATAGGAATCTCACGTTCATAAACCAATTTCAGAAAGTTTGAAGGACCTAGTCAGCAACTTGTTATAGATATGTGCAAATGAATTACATCCTGTTATTCTAATTCTCAGCTCTGCATTATTAGAAGATATTAAAAAAATTAAACAAAATCCTTACTTTATTACTCGTTACGGATCTATATTAATATGTCTATCTTCTCTTTAATGTTATAGTCTACAGCCGACCTCTAGCCGAACATTTGTGCAGCGAAACTTCTGGAGACTTCAGAAGACTTCTTACGCTCATCGTAACGGTAAGTTTTATATTTTTTCATATATTTTTCGTTGCGATAAAAAATAGAAATTACTGAAAATGTCTGCATTGCTCTGAACATGAATTATTCGAATTATTGAGATGGATAGTACATAATACTTTCAATTTACGCATCCTATCAGGCTTAATAATGGAAATTGTAATAAAGTAATAAAAAAGATACGAGCGGAAAAATCTCGTCATGTTGAACTGCGGAAACCTTTAATAATAATAAGGTTAGAGAAGAGGATAGTATGGGAGCTAAAAATGTCTAGTGCCTCCCGTAAAATTTTTTTTAATGGTAATCTGCAGGAGTGTGCCATATAACCCTGCACTTTTTATAAAAATGATTCCCACAAATTCGTCAATTAATCATTTTAAGGGTATAATTACAGTATTGCTTTGAATGACCTTCAAAGGTTCTTAGAAAAATTACGATATTTGTACTAATTATGCTTGCAGCTAACAATTCCATTACGTTAATTGCATTAAATTTAACTCAAGTGTATTATATCCCAGGTCTGGCCTCGACTTCGAGTAATTTATTTACTTCTTTTTCCTTCCAGCATTGAATAAAGTAATTCAGAGAAAACCACAAGACAAACCTTTTTCTCCCTTTACTTCAATTGAGAAAGTGTTCAAGTACCAGTGTTACGTTCATGTTTTCAACACAGGGTGTTTAGAAAAAAAAGAAAATCGGGAATATCAAGAAATAATAACTTAAAATGTGAAAATCCTCCACTATGAAATTATCAAGTTATTTCACTTTTTATCCAATAAAATCATCAATTTTTCACAGCCAAATGACATTTTCAGATTTGAGGAATTATTTGCTCGATTCATGCTCAAATCCTCTTCTCTTTGTTGTTCTCGTTCCTTTATCGACTTTTTCGTTGCACTGGATTTAAGCTAACGAACAAATCTCCCTCGACAAAATTGAAAAAAATCGGTCAAAAGCTCAAACTAACTGTAGGTAGAGGGTATGCAAAAACACTTGTCACATTTGAAGTTGAAATATTCTCGTAAATATTTTCAAGTTTGAATTGTATGAAAACTTCACTACTTGCAATTCCTCGGATCTTTCCAAGGAATATCCCTCCACTTTGTTAACCGCAGGCTAAATCGCCTCCGACTACATAACTGTCATTCGCCAGTGGTCGCTACCCCAAAAGTACCAATTGCCTTACATTGAAGCAAAGAGTTGGTTGCTGTGAACGAGAAAGAAGTTTGGTAAGTGAGTTTTCTCGAGTTACTTAATGCGCAGTTCCATGAGAATTCATACCACAAAACTCCTTTGCAGTGATCGCGCTGAATAAACGAGCGCCGAAGGTGCTTTCAACACGGGAAGTACTCCTCGACCAGGAAAATTCAATTTATTGCAAAGATACAAGTTGAACGAAATTTAAACGCCAGAAGGGAAAGCAATACTAAAGTGTACAATACTGTTCTCTTTTAATTTGGTAGTAAAAAAGTAAAATAAAATTTATCTTTTATACTTTATGTCTATAATCTATACTGGCTAACAAAAGCACACAGAAAAAGAAGCAAAGAAGAAATTTAAAGCTACCATTTTTACAATAATATGATCCAAAGTGATTCTATTATGTCAATAATTATTTTGTTGAAAGAAACTAAATTCCAGTCATCGTCAGTGAGAAATAGGTGAAGGACATTGAAACAAATTTAAATCAACCCAGCGAAAATAGTGGAAAATTAAATGCAAAAAAAGAGAGGTGTAATAAACAAGAGAAAGATTTTCTACGTCTCTCAATCAAACGACCTTTGCCTGGAAGCTGTTCGTTTGCTTCATCCTGTTTATCATCCACTATAGAGCAATATATAGCAACTCCTATTCAATTGTCTGTTTCTTTATATACTTGTTGAATGACTTCTACTTTCAGCAAGAGAGAAGAAATGTTTAAAAATAAACATAATTCTAAAAATGCATACATCTTTTTAGCCCTTAATATTTCTTCACTATACTCTTTTGCCGCTCTGGACGTCTTTCTTCAATTATTATACATCATATAGCAAAATACATATATAATACATATTCAAAGACCTACGCCTTATTTACATAGTCTACAATGGTTGTACAAGAGATAACTCGGTACAACCGCACATCATTAACGCTTGGAATTATGACGTGCTCTCCTTTTACATATAACGAACAGTCCCTTTGTCGAAAATAGATGTATACCTTATCACACAATTGTGACTGTGAACTTTTGATCTCAACTCTCGCGGAAAGAAAATGCAAATTGTCGTTCGAGCTGAAAAGCAGCGCATACTAGTGAGCAACATATATAAAAAGAAATTTAAGGCCAGTTCATGAATAGTATAGAAAAATAGAACATGTTAACTGATCTAAATTTGCATCCCAGTTGCTTCTGTAATTACAATATCAGGAAGGTCACATGTTAAGGATATCAAAGAAGTCAGAGAGGAGCCAGAAAAATGTTTCAGGGAAATGTGGAGTGAAAAAAAGGTGTCGAAAAGACCATGGGAATATGAGTCTGGTGCAGGTTCTTGAGACTTGAGGATCAAGGAACCCATCGAGATTAAGAGATTAAGCTATCGAGATTACTCAAGTCGGAATACGAGGACTAAAAGCAGCTTAATAACAGTCGACCATTAAGATAGCGCCAATAATCTCTTATCGTAGAAGGAGAATTGTTGGCCCTTGGGATGTCCGGCTAGACGGGGGCAAGTTCTCCAAACAGCACCCCCGTCTGTCCATTTCATGAGATCATAAAACTGTAAACCATCGTTCACTACCCGATAGTTCCTCACTAGACTCCAAACGACCTCATGCCTTGAAAGTTATCCAAAAATAGTTTGTAACGGATCTAAACGAGCTTTTCCTCTTTAAAGAGAAGAGACTACTTATCTCTCATATTCTATATTCATGGTCACGGCGAAAATAACTAACTACCAAGTATACTTTCAGGTTTACTTTACATGTCGGAAACTCTATAAAATGAACTTTCAGAGTAATAGTTCACCACTTTTACGTTAAGCCCTTCAAGTATTCTATTACAGCTTTATTCACTTTTTATGTTTTCCTTAGAAACTCGTCTTCACATTTTAATGGTTGTAGCTCGTTGTAATCTATTAAATTTAATTTTGAAACACAAGGCTAGAAATAGAGTCATTTTAAGCAAAATTATAATATCTTTTGACTCGATCAAAAGAAAAAATGTAATATTTGGTGTCATTAGACTTTTGCGACATTGGAGCAAAATTGCAAAACAATCTTGATCAGCAATGGACAATATTGCGAAGATTATCATGCAATGTTGCAATTGTTGAGTTCAGAAACTACACTATACCGGTTAAATGTCTCAGAAGAAATGCGATCAGTGTGGTTCAGATGTGAATTGCCAGAGTTTCAACTTGGTCATAAAAACCTGGACTCGCAATTACCAACGGTTCGCGTGCTCGAAGGTGATGGCCATGCTCTATTCGAGTCTATTATGGGCCATAATGCTTGACTGCACCGTTTTGGCACAGAACTCTGGCGTAGATTGATTTTCGACCTTTGACCCACCCTCCATTTCTGCCCCTTCCCCGTATCTCTATTTCCTCAAATGTAAAATGTCTTCTTGAGGGAATTTTAAAAATATTTTATAGTTGCTTACAGCTTTAAGTATGCGACTAGACAGCAGAGCGAGTCCTCCAAAGCTTTGTCGATCTTGAAATTGGAAGATCCACCAAAGCACTAAAAGACAATGCATCCCTTCTGGCTTTCCCTATCCACAAAAAGCTTTTTGTGTGCAAAACTTTTTGTCGAGGGAATCTATTGTCTCAAGAATGAAGTACTGGCGGAACGTATAAATCGCGTGGGCAAGAGGGAAACGTATGAATTAGTAAAGGGAAAACGAACGTTTAGTTTTCCGAAAGCAAGCAAAGAAAGTTGAAATTGAGCCGTTTATCATTTCCACACTAGATTTAGTCTGTTAAATCAAATTAAAAACTTTAATGATCCTTAAAGAAAATTTTGTAAGCCATTTAATTTCTCTTTAACATAGACTATCTATGGCAGAGAAGGAAATTAGAGAAGGAATCCAACTCGAGCTATAGAAAAGGGAGGAAATAAATGTAATTGCTAGAGTGTAGCTAGAATATCCTCGTCGACTCTCTAACCCGACTAGCCACTCTATCCACCTACTTTTCTTGATCCATCTTTTTGATATAGTCACCCTAGTAGATTCTATAAGAGCAATGCAGACTAATTTTCTTTCTTTAAATAGAATTAAGGATATTTTGCATGTGACAAAAGAAATATTTTCCACAAAAAGCTACGTATTTTTAATGGACCTCATCTTTATCGTTTTAGACGAATTTCAATGATGTGTAACTAATTGAATATTAAAGGCTTCAAAGGTACGAGCCTGAGGATAAAAGATGAGCGAAAGGAGAAATATATGACTATTTGTTGGCAAATAATACGAGTTTGAATTTAAGTGTCTTGTTTTGTCCAAGTAACGAACCATTGCTTGTTTTTCCCCTTTTCTTTCCTTTTTTTTTGACGCTAAATCGTAGAATTGTGTCAAGCAGGGGGTGAGAAACGCCCAAACGGAAGTTCATCCGGAACGCGCCAGAGAGGCTGCTGAGATGCTCTACAACGCTGGTAAGTTTTCCCGCTTAGTAAACGCATTCAACTGTGTTCCACTACACATAGTTACTCAGACTAATTAGTGTCATTGTGGCAGCCCCTTGAGTCAACATCTCAACATGCTGATTATGTGATTACCCTATATTACACAATTTATCTGCCAGTTTCTGCATTTACCTTCCCACAACGAGTGAAACGTTTCAAAGGAGTTTAGTCCATCAAAATAAATCCATATTTCACATCTTCTAGGTTTGTAATAGAATAAAAATGGAAGTCCTAAAGAAGATAGGATAAAAATCAATATCTATTCTCCCTCGAATTGTTGAAATAGAATGGGAATGTCCTAATTCCATATGATAGAATAAAACACAGTGGTCCCTCTATCGTAACGATAAAAAATAATATTCTTGTTATCTCACACTATATATGATGCAACTTTTGAAATTCTATGAACTGTGAAATGCGGCACGTAAAGAATATTGGAGTTCCCTTGGCGTGAACGAATTGTTACTACAATATTGCATAAAGAGCGGCACCAGTTTTGGAGATCTCTCATTGTGGTACTTCCGGCCCTAGAGACGTTTCCGTGAATCGTGCGGAACAGGATGATAATCAGTTTTATGCGGGGGCGTTTTTAAATTATAAAAATGTCTAGTGTAATTATACTACAGCAATATTCGAGCTCTCTCTCAATTTCACCTTGGGCGTTACATGAGGAAATTTATAATTTGCAATGAAATTTCCACCCACTATGCATCCTACCCAATATTGATCCAGAATATCTTAATAGCATTTAGTTATGTATATTTAACAGGAAATTTGCTTCATTTCACGGAAAATGAGCTTTCAATTCTCAATATTTTCTAGTAAACTCATATTATCCGTTTCAAGTTAGACGATCCCTTTCTCTATAATCCAATCCTTCTTGACTTTAATTTAAGTTCTCGCGCCATCTGTTCTGTGTGACAAACGCAGATGTTTCTTTACCTTCCTTTGTCAACTCCCAAGCCATTGTGTCGAGAAAATTGACTCCTTTAAGTATATAAACATCCTAAAATGTTCACGATTTATTCAAGACGGGAGGACATGAAAATAGAATCAGAGGAGTTATAAATAACGAAAAAAATCTACAATTTAAAAGATGCAGGAGGCAATAGTCGTCCCAGGTTCCTTCAGATTCTTTCTGATATAACCCAGTTACCCAGATTATTGAATTCACAGGGGAAGGTAAACTTGGAACAGACGAGGAAATTTTCAACAAGATCCTGGCACACGAATGTTTTGGACAACTTCGTCTTATCTTCGAGGCTTACAAGGACGTCAGTGGAAGAACCATTGAGCAAGCGTTACGAGACGAGGTCAGCGGCGAGTTAAAGGATGCTATGCTAGCCATAGGTCAGTACCTTTTGGCTAAGATGCTGATACTTTTTTAACGTTTCATGACTTAACAAGATACGAGCTTATGCTAATTCGCATCAAGCTCGACAAAGAAATGACCATATTTTATGCATGCAAAACTGAAATATGCAAGCAAAATCTGATGGCTTGTGTGCTTTATAACGAAAGATAGAAAAATATCTACTAAAGTTGTTTTGAACTTTCGAAACCCCCCTCAGTTCCAACTAGTACATAACGAGAAAATACGCGAGACAAAATGAGACGAGAATTCTAGATCAATTTTTTAAAATGTTAATTTTAAAGACTTGTGTATTGTACAAGCAAATTTATAATAAAGTTACTTTGTAGTTAGGAAATTAAATTATATTTGCTGATATTACAAATTCATACTTTGCAGGCTTCGGCAGCCTTATATGTATTTTAATCAATATTCTAATATAAAGTACACGATCTCATATTATTCCAGAATAAATGATTCCTTCCTTAATGTAAATTAGTTCGAAACTTCTTTACTCCTTGAATCTTAGTCTAGAAATAGATCAATTTTTCCCTGAATTCTCGAACTATTTTGCCTGACACATCTGTCTATCAATTTTCCAGTGGAGTGCGTGCAAAGCCCTCCAACATTCTTCGCTAAGAAATTGCGCAAAGCAATGGAAGGGGCTGGGACAGACGATCAGACCCTCATACGTATAATCGTCAGTCGTTCGGAAATCGATCTAGGGAACATAAAACGGGAATACGAGCGTCTCTACGATAAGACTTTGGAATCATCCGTCAAGGTAAAAATTAGTGTGATTCTAATTTTTCTATAATTTTCAGATGCATCGGAAAATTAATTAATTTTTTTCTTTAGAACGAAACATCTGGAGATTATAAACGAGCTTTAGTTGCCTTGATCGGCGGACCGTGAATCTGAATTCACAAGACGAGTTTCAAAAGTATTTTCCTATTTTAGTAGACAAGTTATTTAAGAGGTTTATTGTAAGCGGATTGTATTCAGCGAATATTATCAAAATTGAACTAAGAATTTTATCAATTCATGGAATGTAATCATAAATACTCAATAAAAAGTTATTTGTAAAGAATTATTTGTTTTTTAAAGAAAGTCAACGCATTTCCTCTACTTTCATAAAAACTGGTATCTTATTTCCTGTTAGATAAAAAGCATATGGAACTCTCAGACTCGTAACCCTCGAGTATTGTATGTTTGGAAGAATCTTATAGAATATTTTCTAGGTCGGCGAATATAGAGAAGAAAAGATTTTTTGCCCGACGTTGAATAAAAATCGATAATGGAAAAAAAACTTGAATTCTTTAAGATAGTGTAGCCAACATTATTAGGTCTCTCTTCAACTTTTTTTGGAATATTTTTTCGTCATTTGCACGAAATTCAGTTGTCAAAACTTTTTTCTTCGAAGTAATTTATTTTCACGAAAACTAAATGAAAAACTATAGATACCCTTCGTACCAAACCTGAAGAATCATTATAAAAGCTCTAATTACATTTAAAAAAAATAAATACACGTGCAATTTTTAAGATTAAACAAATTAACCTTCGTCAATTACTTGAAATTCAAATTTACTACCTGTCTCAATATATGTCTACACTCAAACGTGACATGTGTTCTACGTGGTTTGAATTCTTGCTACCAACTAACAATCCCTAAAGCATCAAATCTGCAAAATACTCCAACCCTAGTAGCAGAGAAAAATGATTCATTTATCATCCAAATTTGTTTAATAATAAAATGTCTTTTTAAATTGTAAGAAGTGTGAAAAATACGTTTTTCTTGAATGTAAATGGAACACTAAACGTATAACGTTAAAATAGCAGAAAAGAAACTATAATTTGATACTTAAATAAACAATTATTTATTCTCACGTAAGTACTTATTATTGCATTTTTGCGTTTTACTAACTTTGACATTTATTTTTGTAATATATATACTGTGTCGACTTCGAAATTAATTACTTTAGCTAGTGCACATTACATAATGCTGATTGTTTATTTAAGTAACAAAGTTAGTTTCGTTTTCGCTATTCGCACTACAACTTCCTTTTTTAGCTGGTTTAAATACGATATGACAATGTTATACAATCTATTACCGGTTTAACTAATAATAAGCGATAATGGATCTTGGCCTTGCAACTTGAAATTTTTTTACTTTTAAAAATTGACAACAAGTGATAATAAACTTTTCGTAAAGTAATTCAAAATTCGATAAGGTAATCATATAAGACCTTTAAAATTCGTTCATTTCGTTCTTCAAGTGTCATTTCCTCAAATACAAATTTGGAATCATGAGAATGAGAGACTACATCCTTAACTTCTTCCTTATTTTAATTTGCTCATCAGCAAATGGTAAGTTACTTTAAATCTTAAGTAATTAATAAAGCACTAAGTTATATAAACTATAACAATTTTAGCAGAAACATCAGACAAATCCATTTCACAAAAATGGTCAACACTTGAGGAATGCAGACGAACATGTACTGATGATGAACCACCTCGATATTGTTATTATCACTTTACAATTGAGTATTATGTGACCATGGGAAGGTAAAGTTGACGTTTATTTCTAATTAGCGAGACAAGACTTAACGAACAACTAGCTACGCTCGACTGACAGCTAAAGACACCTTATATTGACATCTTTGACATGTTTTTTGTTAATAGTGCCTGCACTCTTTGTCGACAAAACAAAACCGATCAACTGTTAAATGTTCCAAAGTGCCAATGTGTTGAAGCAGATGGTATCGGCAGAACAATCCTGTCAATTAATAGATTACTTCCCGGACCTAGTATTCAGGCAAGTAAAATTTACTTAACTTTTAGAAAAAGCTGCTTAAAAACCTAAAGATTAAAAACACCACTTGTTCTTCTAAGTCCCTGTTGTTTTAAACATTCGTTCACTAGCTATAAGTTGTTCACTAAACCCCCTAATCAATAGACGTATTTCAGGTTTGTCAACGTGATATGATAATAGTAGACCTAGAAAATAATGCAGATGGTCTAGAAGTAATTTTACACTGGCATGGACTCTTTCAAAGAGGATATCAGTATTACGACGGAGTTCCAATGGTAACCCAGTGTCCCATCCCATCAGGAAGCACATTCAGGTGAATTATCAAAGATCATATCTTTGATGAACATATTTATATGAAATTTTGAAGATAGAAACTTTCAGAGAGAAGATATTTATATTTTTAGATACCAATTTCCTGCTAATAACGCGGGTACGTACTTTTATCACTCACACCTCTTGACTCAGAGGATGGATGGTCAATATGGAAGTTTAATTATACGTCAAACATCTTCTACGGATCCTAATTGGAATGAATACGATGAAGACCTTCCCACCCACGTAATATTAGTTAGCGACTGGATGCACCATTTATCAACAGAAGAATTTCCCGGACTTTATAACAACCCCGGACAAATACCAGACAGTTTTTTAATAAATGGAAGAGGTCGTTATATGGCAAGTGAAATATTCTTAATTCGATCTTTAGATGATGATTATAGACACAATGGAGTCTTTTAGAAATGAAAAAGACTAACCTTTGAAGGTCCCACTTCGAGACGTTGACCGCAACTTGGAGCTTATTGTATCCAAATTCCAAACTGCATGATATTCCCTTTGAACCTCCTGATAATCCTTTCAATAGCACTTTCACTGACACTGACGCTGACATTTCAATAATACTGACACTTTCATTAACAATGACACTTGTGGCTAACACTGACCCTACGCTGACTTTTCAATAACACTGACACTTATAGCTGACACTAACGCTTTCACTTGCACGTGAAAATTCATTCAAACATTTTAGCAAACTTTTAAGAATACTTGTGGCGTTAACTTTTATACGCGGACTTTTCAATAATACTGACACTTTCATTTACAATGACACTTGTAGCGGACACCGACCCTAACGCTGACTTTTCAATAATACTGACACTTTCATCACAATAACACTTGTAGCTGACACTAACACTTTCACTTGCACGTTAAAATTCATTCGAAAATTTTTAGCAAACTTTTAAGAATACTTGTGGCGCACTTTGACTTTCTAAGAACCTTTCCCGTCGACAGTCAAAACCATACTGACAAATAAAAGATCAGACGGATTAGAAGGATTAGAAGTTGCAAACTTCAGATGAATAACAACTTATTCATGTCAGATCAACCAATCAGAAACAAGCTCCAAAAAAGAAAAAAAGAAACAACAAATCATAAATGAGTGGCCCTGCGAATGGTAATTAAATTATTGGACAAGTTTCTAAAACTGCGAATCGTGCGTTAAATACTAAACAAAGAATGTAAACAAATAGAAATAGAGAGTAAGGCTCTCTTCACCTCTGCCAGAAAGTACAGCTGACAGGGGTGTAAACACAAATAAGAGTAAACACAAATTAGTGAATCATTTACTAGAGCCGAACAAAAGTTTAGATGACCTTGATAATAATAACACCTAAACATTTATAGATTGAATACTTCCTAATTGACTATTTGTGTATTAGGTTCCACTTTGGAATTCCACTGACACGCAACTAGAAACTTTTTATGTGGAACCTGGGAAAAGATACAGATTTCGCTTCATCAATGGTTTTACTTCAATATGCCCCTCAGTTTTCACAATCGAGAATCATAATATCTCTATTATTGCACAAGATGGTGCTTCACTTTATCCCGATTCAGCTACTTCTTTACATACAGCAAGTGGTGAGTTGATAAAAAAGGATGAATTGAGTCAATTATTCTTAGTAGGGAAATAAAATTTATATTTTAATTAGGTGAACGAATAGACTTTGTCTTGACTGCTAATCAGACACCGGGGTCATACTGGATACAACTTCGAGGATTAAGGGAATGTGGCGAAAGGAGAATTCATCAACTGGCAATTCTTTCTTATTCGGGGGTACCTAAAACATGGAATTCGCAAGTTCCAACGTACGATAATGCCCTACCTGAAGGAAGAATTTATAATCCACCAGATGGTCAATGTGACATAATGAGATCGAATGCGATATGTGTTAATCAGTTTTCTTCCAGAGAAGATGTAAACGCAAGTCTAACTAAAGGCGAACCTGATGAACGAGTCATTTTGCCATTTAACTTTTATAACTATAACGACGATTTAAAAAATTTATACGCTCCCAACACTTACAACAAATTTTTCCGTAAGTGAAGCTATTCATATATTCGTCAGAATAGACGTCTGAAACTTCAGTTCAATCGCCATAATACACATTATATAATATAAATTGTCAAAGGATTAACGTAATTATGCAATTCTTATCCTAACAGATTCGTCAAATCAAGCAGTATTAGCCGGTATGATAGATAATATATCCTACACATCTCCTAAAATGCCTTTAATTTCTCAGCCTCCAGACTCGAAAGACACCTGCAATAGTAATCGGAATACCGATAATTGTGATGGGATTTGCTATTGCACTCACGTGATTGACATAAAAAAAGATTCAGTCGTTGAATTCGTTATATATGACACAAGTAAGTCTATCTCTAAAATTGATTGCGGGTCTTAATTAATGATAAAAAATTAAGGATAAAAAACATTTTCTTCAACTGCTATCTGTTATAGATCCTTTGGCTGTTTTGACCCATCCATTTCACTTGCATGGGTATGCTTTCACTGTCTTGAAAATTGGACAATCTCAAACAGAAAAAAGTATATCTCGCGATGATATAGATATGATAATAAAAGACCATCAGGAGGTTTTGAAAGCAGGCTATGATGAAAAATTGCCACAAAAAGATTCGATTCTAATACCCACTGGCGGATACGTAATTTTCCGTATTATTGCTGATAATCCAGGTATTAATTTTAATCGTTTTAGTTATTAATGGAAATATGCATCTTCAATTTCAATTTTTTTGTTTCAGGCTGGTGGTTTTTCCACTGTCACTTTGATTGGCATTCGTCTACAGGAATGGAAATGGTTATACATGTTGGAGAACAAGAGGATCTTCCTCCAATTCCACCAAATTTCCCAAAATGTGGATCTTGGAAACCCCCACCTCAGCCATTCATGTAATGATATTTGTTTATTTCTGTCAAAAACCAAAAAATAAACTTGAAAAATAAAACGTAATAGTGGATTTGTTCATTTTTACCCTTTATTTACAATTAATATCTCTTTGGGAAACATATATACAGTACAATTTTTAAAAACAATTATATAGCATTTATAAATATGTAGCAATAATTTAAAATAAATTAATTCTTTACATAATCAAACAAAAGCTGACGTTTCATAACTCTAGCTCTGTTTCAAATATCAATCCAGGTCGCTTGTTATTCCCACATGTTGGAAAGTTAATAGGAACCATGGGTAAATTTTCGCGATGTCCAACACGCATTAAAAACTGCATTCCTGGTCCTGTAGTTGCAGGAAAAATTCCAGTACTTCGTGCCTCCCACAACCAGTAACCTGGATTAAAGAAAAGGTTAATTAATGTTAACAATATTTATAATTGTATTTATGCATAAAATAGAACCCAGCTAAAAAGTAAAATATTCATTCAAATTTTACCCAGATTATCTGTGTGAAAACGAACGATGACGTATCCTTTATTGGGTACAACAAATGTATCCTTTTTCGGTGGATTTATTAAATTGTGCGGTAATTTCTTATTGTGGTACAAAGAAATTATTTTTTCTTTCGAAATGGGTTCTCCGAAACTGTGCCTTCCTATAATATCCACATGGTAACCATGGACATGAAAAGTGTAGGATGTGTTGCTGCCAAATCCTGTTATTTAAATAAAAATAATTAGATACAACAGTATCAAAGGCATTTTATTCTATCGTCATTCAGAATTAAATGGACTTCAAGTATTTAACCGAAAAACTCACCCTCGTCTATGAGAATTAGGTCAACTAATTTCTTCGGAGAGAGCTCCCAAATTTGCACACATTCGCAAAAAACAGGTGTATTTTGACACAGCCTGGATCGACTCTCCAGCGAACAAATTAACTCTTCTGGAGTGTTTTCGGGTTGTGAAAGAATTGGTGAAGAAGGATACTGAAATGTCATTCTATTTATTTGTGGTATTTTCGTGCCATTTGTCTGCAAACCTGAAACATAGTTAAGTTACGTTAAAAGACAAAAATTATGATAGTACAGAATTATTAAAGAATCGAGAAATTAAATTGAAAAGTATAACTAAATGATATTGTATGTTATTTTAGCTGAATTTTCCTTCGACCCCGATTGAATGTTTAAGAAATGCTTTTAAGAAATTGAATGTTGAATATTTTATGTTCCATTGAATGATTTAACAATTTTTATATGATCTTTCATAAAAAAGAACGTTTTCCCATTATATTTTGTGGGGAAGATGACGTGTTGAAATGAAATTTTTTCCTTACTCAAATATGACGGATAATACGTGAAATCGTATATATTAAAGCGCTCATCAGTCATTTCATCAGTAACAGCATCAAAAGAATTAACATCGTAAGGGATGAAAATCGTTTCTTCAGATTTATCCAATCCAAGTAATTTATTTGCCGGACTCTTTAAATCTAAACTGCAAATTATGTTTTTCGAAACTTTGTTGCAGTTGTATCCTAGTCCCAAGGGTTCAAGAGACTTTAGGTTTAAATAAACCTCCGACGTTTTTATTATCTCATCTGAATTCGCTTCGTACGTGAGAACTGCTTCATGAAATAAAGTTTGACAATCTAGAAGTCCCTGCAGACCAATCAGATATTTTCCCGGTTTTTGATTTGTTTCCAGAACGACATCCAATCTTTCACCTGAAAAAAAAGGTCTCGGTGAAATAAATTAAAGTGATACAAGATATTTTACATAAGATTTTACGCAAGAAATATTAACAAATATTCGTACATTATACTTTTTTTATTGAACGAAATTATACAAAGTTCAACATATATTGTAAAAAGTTTACATAAAAAATGTGTAGATGCATAAAAAGACTATTAAGTAAAATCCCTGAAGTAATAAAAAAGATCACATAACAGAATTAATTAACAAATAATTTAATACTTGGCGCAAGTCATGTTCTATTTTGTTGTATGTTGATCAACTGAAATAAAATTTTTAAGTGATTCGTTTATAGCTAAAGAGACTATCACTGAATTATCAAAAATATAAGCAAAAAGAAAATATCAATACTTATTCTTAATCCTAACAGTAGCAAAATCATAAACTTATATCTTATATATATACTTATAATTGCCTGAAAAAAGATACTAGAAACTAAATTTCTTAAATTTAGATAGAATTGAAGAACTGTGTTTTAAAAAGAGTATTTTCTGAAAGCAAAGTGTAGAAATTTTATCCACATAAATCTAAACAAAAAATTGAAATGATAATTGTAGATACTGTACGTATATGTAATGAAAAAATGATAGGCAACATTTCTAGGTTTCTACACACTAATACATATAATTAATCTCACCGGGCTGTGACTATAAGTAATATGTAATCACTTATAAAAATAGCTTAAAATAGTATCAGGTATATATCTAATATATACCTAAGAATCAGGTATATAATTCCCAATGAACTATCGGGAATTAGAAATAAAAATTTAGTGAACAAAAATATCGAATTCCATTGAATGAGAAAAATGTCTCTTCATAGCAAATAAACCATACATGTTGTCGCGACAACTGGAAGCACGAGTTTGAAAAATTTAAATACTTGAAAACTTTATCTTTCACTGAAAAAATGAATCTTAATATTTTTTTAAATAAAAATATAATGCTTCAGTTTCTTTCCCACTAATTCTTATCTAAATATGCCTAGATAGAAGCCAGTTTGTTTTCATTTACTTTTTTTAAACAATTAATATTAAAATTAAAACAATTTCCACAGCCAATGAAAGTCCCAATAGGCGAAAATACCCTGTATCTGGCATTTTCTGCATTTGTACCTGACTTGAAAATTTTCACTCATACGTCTCCAGTATCCGAAAAAAATTTCGTTTAAAAAAAAGCATCGCCAAAATGGAAACTATGAACCCATTCTACATGTTATTCATTTTCATATTATGACCATATGACTTCGATTTAAAAAAACTGTAATTCGCGTTTACTTCTAAGATCACAATAAATATCGTATTATCTCTAAATAATGTATCACCTCCTACTTTCATTCACTCAACGTCGAAAAGTCTTAAAAAATAATGTATGTGTTCTTCTGGAAGCAGGTTTGGTTTTACGAGGCAATAAGTTTGACGTTTTGTGAATAGTTCCAGACTTCCTGCAAACAGTCGGTGTCAACCTTGAGATCCTTAGGAAAATGACCATAGTTTTCTATCACGGCCACACTTTTCAAAATAAAGAACGAAGTACACTTTGAAGGCCGTTTTCTCATTCCTGAGAAAAATGTTTGACAGAAACGGGAAATTTAATTCAATTCCAGTATTGTCTGAAGATTGTCTGCAACTACGACTCCAATGGATTTAAGTTATATAACAAAAATTATAGCGAGTTAAACTCAATTTTATCAGTCACCCGTTGCAATCAAACATTTTTTTCATGATAACAATATCGCAAAGACCAAAGTATTTCCATTGTATGAAAAATTTTGCGAGACAGTCTACTGCCTCTGAAAATATTTTTCTTAGCAATCTACGTTCCTTCACACGGAGTATCACGTATGTGGAAGCATTAAATGGAGCTCTGTACAGTAGCCTGTACAGTGTACAGTTTACATTTCGTGAAAAGTTATATCTAAATACAATCGCATGCAGCTCTTCGTATAAACGAGGCTATCACAAAAGTCGGTGAGTTCTCATCAGAACGAGCTAACGACGAGTCTGCGCGTAAATACCAATCTCTGCTTCAAAGAGGATCTGATTAATCTTAAGTTTAGCAACAGATCTGGAATATGAGTCCGGAATTTCAGCTAATTGCAGAGCAATACTCTCTCCAAATTTGATGTACTCTTCCTTCATCTTCTTCCTCTCCTCGTCTCCAATTTCCATCTCTGTGTGAACAGTTTCCACCATACTAAGAGGACTAAGATTTTCAGGAGGTGCGTATCTATCAATCGCCTTTACACTCCCAGAAGATAATTCCTCGGCGTCCTCGCTTAGAGATGCATTGAAGGAGCCTGTTGCTGAGCCATTCGTCTCGTCATTGCACTCGATGAATGATATGCTTTCGGGGTCTATATCGCTGACAAGATATTCTTCTTCAATGGACTTTGAATCTTCCACCGCCTGGAAAGTTAATAATTATATTAATTTTCTACTTCTAAAAAATAAAATTTACAAGGTCAATTATTCCAGTACTAGTCCCTAAGTCGTCTTTTAAAAGCAGGTACACTCTGCATCTGGTGTGCAGGTGCAGCAGAAATAAGATAGTGTGATCTTGGAGGGGAGGAAGCGGCAAATTAGGGGACTGGGAGAATAGGGGGAGAACGTACCATTCAGCCGGCTTTTACCTACGTTCTAGCGTGCGTTTGAACAAGACAACCGGCAACCTTCTAAATTCAACAAAGGATTCCCAATTTCTCGAACATTGAATAAAATCAAATAGAGGGAATATGAATGTCTCTCTCATCAGATATACTTTATATACAACAAAAAAAATGACTTACCTTCTTTCTCCTGTATCTCCTTGTTCCAAACTGCAGGAACTGCATTGATTTAAAAGCGAACCACTTCGAAACGTACAAATCTTCAGGGCCATTTGCATTTTCCTTGCTGTTTTGAATCTTATGCACCTCGCGTGAATACTGACATTTGAGATTCGTGACTTTTTTCTCGACCTCGAGAGTGTTACATCCAAGGATGTCAGCTAACTCTTTGATAGCCCGTTTACGCTTCGTTCGATCTCGATAGCCACGAGCATTACAATCCCAGAGCACGCGACGTTGCTGATATTCACGCAAGAGTTCCAAAGTTTTGTCCCTTGTCCACTCCATGCCGCATCCGACAGTCAGGTTTGCCTGTTTAGGAGCACTTACGTCCTCCCAGAGCCCCTGGGTATACATGGACATGTGGGAATTATGTATTTATCAACTTATCACTCCAAGGAGCAACTTGTGGAGGTTGCGAAACAATGTGATTGTCGTAAAAAGAGACGAGAACACACAAAATGAAGAGACGCGTAGCGTCACCCGAATCGAGCAAACGTTTTAATGATTTTTCGCGAGACGCGCGGTTCGGTTGATCACCTTCCTTTCTTTATTTCCCTTTGCGAAAACCCGGCAATCTCACGAAGAGACCCGAGTATGCGCGAATGAAAGAATGAACCTCGTGTGCGTCCCACCAGCTCTACCCTCAGCTCTACCACATGCTCTTCATGCTCACTGGTGCTCACTGGTACCAGTATTCAACTATACACCTTTCTCTTTTAATCTATCTATCCTTTCTTCCATTCCCGCACGTCCCCCAAATCATCCGGTTTCGTTTTTATCCCTTTCGCTCTCGGACCCACTGATCAAATTTTTCTCTCTTTGATATAGGCAGCACAATTTAGAAGTGTGTGTAAGGTCTGCGTCAAGGTCAATCGAGCATGACCGGTTTTCGATGCTGATAGTTCGTCTTTGTATTTGACAAAATAGCCATGGGGGAAGCGGATGATTTCATGTTTTCATCTTGGCATATTATCTCTAAAATATCTGGTTATCAGTTCCAAGATGTGCAATCAATGACAATCATCCAAGATCAATCCTTGCGAACGGTTTCCAAAAAAGGGTGAAGGGACCTAGGAGAGCTTAAATCTAGATTCCTGTCACCGAAGAGGACCAGTAGACTTAGAAACGTCTTTAGGATTACTGAATACCATATTTCGGTTGTACTATATCGTTTGTACATAATATAAAATATAAATATGTGATAACTACCTGGAAAGATGATAACATGCGTCGCTGGATCCGAATGTTCGACTTTATTACCATCACTTGCCGTTACCTTAAACTGATGCTTTGCTGCAGAGAAGGAAATTGGACAATTAAAAGCAGCTGCATTAACCAGGCGTAATAAGTACTGAGATCCTTGCTTTACGTTTATTTGCGAACCATTTCCCTAAATAAGAAGAAGATTATATAGATTAGATTTTATGGAATCTAAACATTTTCCTAGCTGGTTAAATATAGTTATTAAATTATCACTATTATTAAATCAAAACTAGGCTCGGCTTACCTGCCCATTTATTAATAATTCAGTTGGCTGAGGAAAGTTTGATTGAGAAAAAGTTGTCAATGGGGATAAGGATCCAGATGAGAGAAGAAGTATCTTTTCCGAAAGACGATTTTCATCTGGAACTCGAACTATCAATGCGCCATACAAACCGTCCGCCTGTTGTATAACTGTTTACCGTGTATATTTCAGTATAATGTTTAAATAAATCCTTTTGGTAATATTTTTTGTAATAGAGAGAAAAACAAAACATGCCTGAATGTGCGTGATAAAAGAATGTACCAGGATTATCTGGTTTCATCTCATAGCGGAAAGTGCTAAATGGTAAAATAGGACATTGTGTTACCATAGGTACACCATCCATGTGAGAAAATCCTTTCTGGCGAATACCATGCCAGTGGAATGATATTTCAATATCCAATTTATTGTACACATATACTTCCAAAGTATCTCCGAGGCAAATCTATAAAATATATAATTTCATTAGATTTTTTTCAAATATCAGTTTTTAATTCTTATTATTATCTAATCAATTACCTCGATTGATGGACCAGGACTTTTGCCACTGATTACTAAAGGTCTTCTGTGCATTTGTTTTGCTTGACAATACGACTCATCACTCCCTTCTTCAGAATCATTGCAGGGCCTAGAAAATATAAACTAATTACTAATAGAGTTATTAACAACTAAAGAAAGGATTGCAGAATATTGAGGAATTTTAATTTTCATTTTTAATAAAAGTTGACCACAAGGAAGTTGATCAGAGTTTTATGGAGAAAAATACAGAGTAAGCAAAAAAAGTAAAATCCGTTAAGAAAGGCATGAAACGGTAAATTCTCCCGCGAAATTGGGACAAACTGATCAAAGTCTCGAATTTTGTATTTCTGGACTTTGGACATTCTTTTATTTTAGATTGTATTTTAGTCCAGAAATGTCAGTTATTTAAAGAATATTTAGTAATTTTTATTTTTAACACTTTTTGTCATAAATTATTTTCAGCTAGTAGAAACTGAGAATAAAAATAAAATGCCTAAAGTTTATTAAAAGAAAATAATTGTAATAAAAATTGCATTACATATTGCTCTTTTTAATTTGCAGAAAAGTAGTATAAGAGGTCATTACTCCACTTTATGGCATGCTTGATGTTTCTTATAATTATCTCACCTGCTTATATCGTTGAATTTGGTGATGTAGAAATCATAACGACACGTTTTGGGCTGTGTTTCAACACTACAATCTCGTAAACACTCATTTTCGTAATCTAGCAAAAGAAAAAAAATTCAACTAAAAACGTTTTCCATGGGAAAAAGTGTATTACGCAAGTATATTAAGTAAATTAATATTAAACATTAAATTTGATGACAAAAAGTATGTTTACAATTCATTAAAAATATTGTGAAAACTTAAATCTTCACTCACTCAGAAGCACCCATGAAACTCAGAAGAAAAATTACTTTTCACATATAAATTTATTTTTAACAACATTAATTTTTTAAAGAAAGATTTAAAGTATAATTATTTAAACTTACCTAGCGAATTTACAGTTGGAATCGTCGATAAAATAAAACTTCCGAGAAGAAAAATGAAGAAATTATTCGATTCCATGATGACCCAGAATTACTGGGTTTGAACAAAAATCTGAGATTCGCATTGAAGATGTAGAACGACTGAGAATCGAAGATCTGAGCACGCGCATCCAGTATCGAGATCGGATGAGGACTCGCGAGGTAAGTTCGGTCCGAAATGGTGGTGAAAGCAAGGTCTAGGTTGTCTAAGACTGAACGCGTAAGAAATAAAAGGGGAAAAACACACGAGTTCCAAGACTAACCGGTTCCAGGCATATAAGACACATTCACGTGACTTACTGCCGACGTGGGGGTGTAAAAGTAATTGAAAATCGAACACCCTTAAATATTCAAAATTGAAAAGTGGTTTAAGGATATTATCAAAACTGTTAAAAAAAAAGCTTAAATTTAATTAAATATTTACAAATTTAATATAATGTATTTATACGAATTAAAATCTAAGCTGATATTGCTTTTAGATTAGCCTTATAACACTCTAAACTACAAAGAGCTACGCCAGTTTTTGAACATAAATACTTTTTTTGTTGTGTGCATTGAGGCCGTCCACAAAGAATCAAAGGTGGAGGTTCCGCTCTGCGAATAAAAATATGTATTAAAGAAAACTTTGATAGTATCTACTATGAATTGTTTAATATGAATTGTTTTAATATTCAAATTCCCGCCAGATGTTTAGATAAGGCAGTTTTTAACCGAGTGTTTGTAATTTGAGTCTGAAATGAGCTTTTGGTCATTGAGATAAACAGGTTGTTTAGGGTTTTCATTATCCTATCTTGTAATTGTGATTGTTTAAATGATTGTGCTTCATTCCCATATCCTTGAGCATAGAAGCAGTTATAGATATTATAATAAAACTCTATCGCACTTACACTTTCATTTCTCGTAAAGGAAATTCTTCTCCTGGTGGAAAAGATATCGAACTTCCTTCCAGAGTCAATCTATACGTAATCAACGGTACTTGTCTCCTAGAAGGTTTCCCCTTACCAATAATTTTCGATGCCTTTGATTCTTGTTTCTTTAACAGCCTTTCCATTGTTTTTTTCTGTAAAAAAATTGCAATAAATTAAGATGGAAGATAATTAAGGAAGAGTCTACATATTCCAAAGCATTATTTTACATTATTATACAGTTTTGTTATTTAAGTTTCATACCTTATCTTTTTCTCTCTTCTCATCAGCCAATTGTTTGCGCTTTATTGACTTTAAAGCCGCTTTCTGAATCGCTTCAGCCGTCATAACTTTTTCCTTGTATCCAGTAGGCAAGGAAACAAGTTGTTCTACACTAGAATTGGGTTCGGCATCCGTTTTTCTTTCAAACATGGCTCGTTGACGAGCTGTCATTAATTTTGGATCTTTTGGCTTTATTTTTTTAAGCTCATCGTCAACCTAAAGAAAGAGATATTTTGTAACATTATTAAAGATTTTGAATTTCTAAAACTATGATGATTTCAAACTAAGACGAATGGAACAAACCTCTTCTAATTTACCGGATTCAATAGCATCAAGCCATCGCTCTTCTTCGCTACTAGTGCCGCTGTCTTTTCCTTTATTACCTTTAGGCACCTTTTTCTTTGAGGACACTTTTGGCGAAGTGGAAGTACTTGGCCCTGCTATGCTCAAAGGGACTATTTTTGGCTTTTCACGCATTTTATCTACACTGAAATAATACATCGAATTAGCTTAGTACACTGACTACTCATATAAATATTATATGACATAGATGGCCACGTCGGTTTTACCTTTTTTCTTCTTCTTTTTTCAATTTGGCTTTCAAATTTTTCTTCCTCTCGGTTTCTCCCGTTATGTCCAGAAAAGCAGTACTATCCTCAAAGGATAATTTCTTCTTCTTGTGTTTCTTGTGCTTATGTTTTTTGTGTTTCTTTTGTAACAATTCCAAGCTTGGATCTGAAAAGGCATAATATTTATAATTAAAATTGATGCAATTACTTCACAGTATGTAATTTAATAAAAACTATTGTCATTTATGCAAATTTTTACTAAAAACAAGATACCGTTTAACATTCTCTCATTACATAATTTGAAATGCATTTTATAAACAAACATCGATGATGTAGGGAATGTATAAATTTTAGAATCAAATAAAACAGACCTATGCTTAGATCATCATCTGTACTTATGTCCTTTGGTTTACCCATTGCAAAGTTGAAAGTAGATTATTCTAAATAAACAGTTCTTTTCTCGTGGAAATTTATTTACATACACTTGAATTATTTGGATTATTTGGAAATTATATTATCCACGAAGTATATATGGATAACCAAGATAGGTTGTGTAAGTTCTTCACTCTTCAATGGAAACTGATGGAAACTATGGAATCCGCAGGGTTGGGCGATTGAAATGTGAGTCGTGTGACGTGTGACGTGGGCTTTAGGTTGGGAACAGGGTTGCATTGTGAATGGGACATTACAGAATCAGCAACAAGAAATACATGGCTGCCGTTTCGGCTAATATCGTGTACAATTTTGTTGAAACGATTAACGTAGATCGTGTGGAAGTTGTAAAATAGCAATACTAATCTCAAGGTAAGGGCTACGTGTCCATTCATTTTACGACTTGAAACAGATCGACCTGCTTTTTTCATGACTGTATTCAAAAAGAAAAAGTTTTTAAATCAAAAATATTATAACTGCACCTCTTTTCCACTTGACCGTGTAAACATTGAGTTGCCTTGGCTTTTGAAAACTTTATTTTGTGTCTTAAAGAATTGCACTTGGCTCTGAACATTCTCCAAACTACTCAGCTGCCTAGAGTTGAAACTTGCAGAACCAACAACGGGAATCGGATGATGTGATTTGCTCTGGCTGTTTTTGATTATGGACTCTGCTTGGCACTGTGGTAAGCATTAGAGACTTCCTGCAATCATTTCTACCCTGGTTAGATCTAAATTCATGTAATGCCAAAAAGTAGATTTCAAACACAGAAGTCAATATTTATATTAGTAAGGTAAATACTTTTTGTGACCTCAATTGCTCGCTTCATTATTTTCTCCATTTCAGTCTCTGTTTCTATGCACCACCTATGTACTTTAATGACTAGACTTGCCACTACTTGAGGATTATAACATTTGATAAAAAAGTATATCAGACACTTCATGCTCCGAAAGAATGGAAATAAATGAAATCGCAATTCAAAACCTTTTTAACTTAATGTTATGAGCAATTATTTTAGAAAAATAATTATTATATTACTTGGCCTAACATGTGCTGAAAAATGTTGAATCTTTTGTAATATGCACTCAAGAATTTAAAAAAATTCCATTTTAAGACACTTACAACCCAAAAAGATTTTATTTATATCATATAATTCTCAACAGCATTTAAATTTTAATATTTTGCCTGTTTCCGGTTTGAAGAAACTTATTTACCCATTATCGGGGTCGTAAGCGCACGATACTTTTCAATAAAGCATTTTACAACCCTAAAAATATTTTTACTCACAATTAAAATGATTTTATTACGTTTGTATACTTCACAACATTTACTTTTTCTGTATGCAAACTGTCTCTAAATTTTGAACGTATTGCAGTAAATTTGGACTTAGGTTGCACGATTCATTCTGTCAAATTTCCCATTCACCTAATATCACTGAAGTTAATATTATTCACTAGTAACGTGTATATAAATTTGTTTTTCTCAGAGATCTTCAGTTGTCAGTAAATCTTAAGAAAACTTCGCAGCCATGGATAATCATGGATTAAGACATGTGGAGACAGTAGAAGTACACGAGAGTGAAATTCACACAACAAATTCTATGAATTTCATTGAAGAAAAGTCAGAAGTCTCTACGCAAGAAGAAAATGGTCACGTTACTATGGAAGCCTGTGACCTGCCATGTATCGACATGATGCTAGGATCATCAGTACAAAATGTTCAGGAAAATGATGTACCTACAATATATGAAAATCCCAAGGAAAATCAGTACGTATCTAATGATACTGCAAAACTTTCGATTAAAAGCGAGGACTCAGAATATCACGCGGATCCCAATCAAATTGTGCAGTTAGATGATATGCGCGTGATACAGGTGGACCAAAATCAAGTTCTGGAAGTAGGCGAAAGTCAAGTGATGGAAGAAAATGAAAATCAAGTAATTATGCAAACTACAGAGACGTTAAGCTTTGAAACCACCAATGAGCCTACTAATGAAGAAGAAAACTCTCGTATTGTGAATGAAGAATCTGTAAAAGTATGTGAATTACAAGAAAACAAAGACATGAACACTGAAGAATATACTACTGACGAAGTAGTCAATACCGATCAATACGGTAATAATATTCAGGATGAAACAGTTACAGATTACATTACCGAAAATTATGTTCACAAAGAGGAATCTTTAGAACAGAATAATGATTCACTCGTTCAAGATAATGAGTATCAGCATTTAACAACAACATCTGAAATACAATTATCGAATGAGGAAGAAGTGATTGATGGACATTCGCAGGAAACCAATTTCATGTCAACTGCTGAAGAAGATTATGAACAAGTTTCCGAAATAAACTCTGGAGAGACTGAAATTAACGTAGATGTACACCAACCAATCACTTACAGGCAGGAGAACATCATAAATATTGCAGCAGCTTCTGCTAATATTGATATTGAAGACGATATTCAAGAAGAGAGTAGATTACTTCAAACCGAAGTAGTATCATCATCAATAGAGCATGTAAATATCATGTTAAATAGTGATGAATCAGTCGAGGTTCGTGAGTTACAAAAGGATGACGAGGAAACTACAGCTGAAGTTATAGAGGAAATTTATTTTATTCAAAATGTCAGCGGTAGTAATTTAGAAGAGGATAAAAATATGAGTGATGTGAATGAAATTGAAACCGTCGAAACAATATCTCATTCTTCTAAGGTAGAAGATCCGACCGTCAAAGAAACGAATTTAAGTAACATTACGCGAAATATCGGAATTTCAGAGAAGTCAAGAAATGTCATTCAAGACATTTTCGATGATTGGGGCGACGAAAATGTGGACGAGAATGTAGATGAAAGTGTGGAGGAAGATAATCAAGTTTTATTCAGAAGTCAAGACACCGTCGAGATTGAATTAAACAATCTTTTAAATGAAAAAAAGAAGAGTCCAGTGTCCAAAGAAGTGCAGAGTACGAGCAAAGGGAGTGTAGATAATAATACTGAGACTGCTAAGCCAGAAGCTAAAACCGCCCAAGTTTCTATCACTGTTCAAACCCCTGAGACCCCTAAAAAGGTTTTAAGAAATTCTAGCAAAGACATTCCAAGCTACGTTCAGCCCTACATTCGTGGAGATGATCCTACTCAGGATGGAACAAATTCCAAACGAAAAATGCAGTCGCCAAGAGTGGGCGTGAAAGTTCCAAGTCGACTTTTAAAAAGTCAAATTGCTTCTCCTGCCGAAGTTACAGAAGTTTTAAAAGAGCGTCTTCGCGAAAAGCAAAAGGATTTGGAAAGTCCTCAAGCAGCCGACATTGTCTTTGTTAAAAAGCTAACGCAAAGATTTGCAAGCAAGATTCTTGCCGCTGGTCCACTCCCCGTACCTGGATTAATACCGCTTACGCAGCCACCGCGCGGTACCTCTGATAACACTGAACGCACAGAAAATTCCAATCAATCAAATGAGAATACGGACAACAGAGAATTGCTCGCGATTTTAGAAGGTGACGTAGATCCAGATTGGTCCAATTTAAAATCTCAGGCCTCTACGAACGAGAATCCTGAAACAGAAGGAGATAGTACAGTGACTAAATTAAGCCCTATGGTACAGCGAGAAATTGCTTTAAAACAACTTATGGAAATGCCTGGTTCGGGAAACAGAAGGGGAAGAAAGAAATCATTAAATCCAACTCAAAAACAACTTCAATATATCGAAAAAACCCCAAAACGCGATGCTAGAAGGGAATCCACTAAAGTGAAAGATGATATAACCCCAGAAACTAATAAAACAAAGGATTCGCCTCGAAAGCCGCTAAAAGAAAACGATTCTCAAAACACAACTTCTGTAACACCTCAGGCCGATGTTCGAGTTGATGAGACAAGGTCTGGGAGGAAACGGAAACCTACCGAAAAAGCTCTTGAACAGTTTGCTTCTAAGAGACAAAGAATTTTTAAATCCAGAACACCAAACAAAAAAGATCTAGCGGAAGATAGTGCAGAAACAGTTCCAGATAAAAACTCGGTAGTGACAAATACAGTAGAGAATGATGAACAGACCACAAATGATTTGCCTGAATCACCAGAGACTTTGCCAGAGAAAGAAGCTACCGGTAAGCAAATTCCATCTGATAAAAGTGTTTCGCCAAAGAAAGAGAAAAGTTTAATCGAGAAGAAGCGAAATCTCGTGAAAGGGACACCACCATCCGAAACTCCAAAAAAGTTAACCGCAAAGAAATTAATATCTCAGAAAGTGTTGTCGCTTAAAAAGTCCTCTTTAAATTTACACTCAAAATTGTCTTCACCAGTAAGAGGTGTAGGTAGACCCGCTAAAGTTGTCAAATCCGCGGGAAAACTGAAAAAAGAAGTAGTAGCGAAGCCTAAAAAGAAAAGTAAAAATGAAATCGATAGGTTACTTCAAGATGAAGGAGTTGTTAATCTTCTCTACGATGTGGCGCAGCCGAGAACGAGGCGATTGGTTCCTATTACTAAAACACATAAGAAGGTGATGGATATAGATAAAGCAGAACGAGATTTGGTTCTTCGGAAAAAACTGGTGAAGAACGCAGTACTTAAACTGCGAGGCTCAAATGCAGAATCTGCTAAAATTGTTTCAAGGTCGAAGAGAAATCCAGTTGTGAGTACTGAAGCAGAAGAAAACTCCACTGATCAAGCCAAGTCTTCCGGTTCTGCTATTACCTCACCGACTGAGTTTATTTATCCTGCAAAAATCAGAAATGCAGCTGATGCTTCTGTGATCGTGCGAAGACATTCTTCCAGTTCGTTTTCGAGTGTATCCGGTAGTCCCAGAGTGAGTATTGATGGACCTATCGATGTCCCCAAAGCAGAAGAAGAACACCCGACTTTGAGATCAACCAAAAGAAAACTTTCAGTCGAAAAAGAAGCAAAGCAGTCAGATGTAAAAAGAAGTAAGCAGAAATCATCTCCAAGTTCCGAAACTGTATCAAGTAAAGCGAAGGTTGACAAAGTTGATGAGGTATCAGAAGATAAAATTTCGACAGTGAAAAAGACGAATAAAACATCTGAAAGTAAGAAAATTGAAAAGACTCCAAGACCTTCGGACGCGAGTGAAGGCAGCAGTAATGAATCGTCGAAACCTGACAAGGTTACAACTAGGTCAAATGGTGCAACCGTCAAAAAAGTTACACCAAAAAAACAGAAAGTAATAAAAGACAAAAGTCCTTTAATTTCGAGTGAAAACATCAGTAGTACGGAAGAGACTACCAAAAGTCAAGATGAGCTTTCTGCCTGCTTAGCAGCAGCAGCAACTGCCCTTTCGTCCGTTAGTGGACTTCCTAGACGATCAAGTGGAGCGGCAGCCGCTCGAAAAACTAAAGGTAAATCCTTATTTTGTTTAAAAAGTTTCGAATCAATCAATATAATAAAATTACATGTAAAAATAAGTTCCTAACTTTAATATTGAAATTTCAGGTTCTGCAAGTGTAGATAGCAATAATGCAAAGAGTGAACCCAAATTACTTTTTAATAATAAGGAAGTAAATGTTCGTCGCAATGGTAATCTCGTGCAGTTAACATTAACTCCCTCTTCATCAAAAATAGTAAACGGAATTACATTGGAGGTAAAAGATACTTTATTTTCACAAATCCTTTACACTTGTATACTATTGTTAATACTATTCATAAAAATATGCGTATCATTAATCTGTACAATTATTATATTTTTATTTATAGGTGATGCAAGAATTACGTGATATCTTATCAGTACTGAAAACAGACAAAGAATGTCGTGTCGTTCTTTTAACCTCCACCGGAACAAGCTTTTGTGAAGGCTTAGACCTTTCTACACTATTGCACACTGATCAGGAAAAACGAAAACGATATGCAGAAGAAATGGCCAATGCTGTTAAGTATGTATAGATTTATTATTTAATTCTTGATTAATTATCCTCACAGGAAACGAAAGTCTCATTTTTTAATTATTTCTTGTAGAGATTTTATTAAATGTTTGGCCACGTTCACCAAACCTCTTGTAGCTGGGGTACAAGGAGCCGCAGTTGGTTTAGGAGTTACAATACTACCTCTTTTCGATTTGGTAATAGCTAGTGATAAGGCAACATTTTATACACCCTACGGCAAACTGGGCCAAATACCAGAAGGAGCTGCGATAATGACTTTATCGCATGTCCATGGAAGTGCAGTTGTGAGTATAGAACAATTACAGTATAGAGTATAGAGAATTACAATAGTTATTTGTGACACATGTGACCAAAATAAATTATTTCAACTTTGTCATACATAGAAAAATTGTATTCGTAAATATTTTGAGGATTGTAATCTATCTTGAGTTTTCTTTTTTTTCTTTTTTATTCAGGCCAGTGAATTGTTACTTGGAGGTAGAACTTTAACGGCGAGTGAAGCATTACGAGCCGGCCTTGTTACGAGGGTTTTGTGGCCTGAGAGGTTTCCACTGGAATTAGTACCCTCTGTGAAAGCCATGAGCGAACAATCGTCACAGGTAAATAAACATTTAATTTAATTTTCATTAAAAATCAAACAAATTTGCGTCGAATACAGTATGCATTATAAGCGGCTCCCGAATAACCAAGTTCCTGCACGTTTTCGGCATTTTTTCTGTTCTTAAAAACACACCAGTGCTTCTCTGGACAAGTGCACCGGTAGTATACAGAGAATAAGTCTGCTCTCACGTGACCACAAAAATCCTGAGTGTCACATAGCCATTGCTAAAAAAATGATTATTATTTTAAACTCATAAAGATTAAACAGTTTTTATCAGTAGTGTTATATAAATTACCTTGGTACATTTATAGACTTGATGCACTGTGTTACCTTCATATCTATACTTGCTCAATTTCCAAAAATGAAATTCTGGACATTTACAAGTGGCTTTTATAGTATAAGGATGTAAAAAGGTATTACTTGAGTTACCTTGTCCAACTACCGTAATAGCTGGCTGATTATGCGAACAGGTTTTCATCTTTTCTAACGGATTACAAAACTGTGAAGGAAATAAAAATACACTCCTCTTGAAAGACTCGTTTATAGAGAATTTTGAGCTTTTTAGAAATTTACTTTTACTTTACCTGAATCACTGATCTGTTATTGACCTTCATTGATGAATTCCCAGCTTTGTCAGTCCAGTTCCAGGGACATTCAAACCCATTTGGGCAACGGCATAACCGCTCCGTTAGTACGGGCATCCAAAAACGATTGTGAACTATATTGCATGCTTCATTAGATTCACATTCATGTAACCCACTTTCACCTTCAATCTGAACATTAACAATCAAATCACTTATTTGTTTCCTTTTTATTTCAATTTTATTTTTGAAATAAATCAATCTTCACATCACGTGTTTCTTTTTATAATCTTATTTTCTAAGTATTATATATATTTAATACATACTCCTTCTCTATATCCGAATACGACAGTACTTTCTTTACTTTTGATTACAACATATTTTCCGTTAGTTGCACTAATAAACAATAATATTAAAATCAACATTGTTGATGAAGGCATATCGTCACGTCGGAATGTTTTACTTTCATAGATTTGTTTTACACTCAAAAGTATAAGATGTAAAGATCAACACCCACGTACTCCCACCTGCCTCATAAACGACTCTCGCATAATCTCTACCATATTAATATTCAGGAAAAGTTCTTCAAGATATTCTTAAATCCTCTCTATGGTGATGGCATTTATGAGCTGGAATGTACTGAATGATGAAAGAGTATAATAAGCCACAATTATTTTATTAAAATAAACAAATTAGGATTAATGTAATTTTTGTATTTTTCAGTCAATGGAAGCTACGAAGGCTCTCTTACGTCAAAGTCTACGAAACAAATTAAATGCTGCTCTTGAATCAGAAACTCACATATTAGTTCAGCACTGGTGTTCATCTGAATGTCAAGAGGCCATTAAGGCGTATATTGAGAAAAAGGTCGAGTGAGTGTAATAAAATAGTTATATTGATGAACTAAAAAAAAAAGTACAGATGTGGTAAGACGCAACCTTATTCCACGATTATATAGACTTCATCGCTAGTTTGTCACGAGTGAATTATTATTTGCAAGAATTCAGTTTTTACTCTATTAGCAGATAACGCCCTTCACCATTCGCACGTCGCATTCATCGTGCCAATTTGTAAAAACTAAATACACGAGAGTCATTTTAACCCCATTTAGGTTTAGGTAATGAAGCGCGTGTTATGTTATGATTTTTATCATAGTAGGAAGAAACAATACGAAATTATCGAAGATGCATTTACCAAAATCAGTTATGAAATTTTATTTGAGGTCAAACGGTTACATTGATTAGCTACCTTTGTAAATGATAATTAGCCACTTCAAAACGATCATATGTATATTAAAAAATATTGACAATTAAAACTTATAATAAATAGCGTAGAGTGGTTCTGAGCACAATCTTACACTATTTATTATTAGTTTTGTCTGTGAATATTTCTTAATTATGTATATTTAAAGCAAATAAGAAATCATGGGCTGGAAACAATTGTACCCATTACCCTATGATTACATTCATTGATAGTAGAAAGTAAGATATAAAAAGGCGAGTCATGCAATGATATTGAAATTATATTTGTATACTTCGAAAAATGATTTTCTTCATAATATTATTAATTCGACTAAGAACAGTGAGTGATTTTGCAAATATTTGGATATGATTGAGACACATGGAGAGAAATATTAGTCTGCGAGTGTCTGATTGCGAATGTGTTTTGTAAAACAAAAAAATTACTGTTACTTGCAGTATGTATACAACAATACAAACTACCGCACAGTAATTGAATAAATTTGACACACTCGCGTGTAAAATCTTGCAGGTATTTTTGTATCTGCGTATGATCGTCTTTATGATTAAGGAAACATTTATTAAGCGATGAACCAGATGGACTATTTTAATAATTAAACTTCAGTTAGGTACAAAGGTTTATTATTATGTACACATTTTTCTTCAAGTATATGTTACTATTGTTAGATTGAAATAAAGAAAACAAAATTGTATTATTTGTCGTTTCTGCGCCTTTCGTTGCGTTATATTTGGAACTGTTAAAATTATTCTGTATGATTGTGCATCACTCGCAAATATTTAGCACACTGCAGTTCAATAGAGCAAAAAAATATTGAATTATAATTTTTGTTGAGTATACTCAATTGATGAGGAAATTGAGGAAGTTGAGATTTGAACTTGGAACCAGTTGCTGTAATGAAGATGCTGCTTTTATCGACTGAGTGTGACGTCAAGCCTCAAGTAAAATACAAATACATAGAAAACGTATAAGGGAGGGAGATCTGGGGAAATCTATGTTTCCAATCTTTTTCTAGGCAGTTCTAGGGGGAAATTGCATCTTTCGCGTCCCGTCAGGTCTCTACGTTAAAACTTGTTCTACTTCCGTGAATTTTCACGAATTTCTCTGTGATTTAAAGTTTAGTGCAGTTCGCTATTTAAATACAGCGAAAGATGGCCAGTCCTGTGGTAATAGCGGCTAAAACGAGGCACACTGCAACGGTAAGTACCGAGAATATGTAAATCAGTGTCACGTTTTTTGGTTATATTGAACCTTTTTAAACGTCAAGTGGAATCGAACTAAAGTTGATTAATATTCTTACGTAATTACTGCTTCGTGAATCTATTCATGGCGTTATCTTCTCATTTTTCAGAAATCGATCTTCAATACTTAACAGGTGTTACTTTTATCTTAGACCTAATGAAATTTGAGAACTTACTACAATTTCCCGGTATCTGGTCCAGGAATCCTTATCAAGCAATTATCCCAATTTTAGAAATGTTTCTATATCTTTTTTTAAATTGTAGCAAAGTGTTGCGAAAAAGCAAAGTGTTGTTGTATTTCACTTTTTCATTCAATATTGTAAGCATTTTGATGATATTTGCTATATTATTGATTGCGAAATTATATTTGAACAAATTTGCGAATTTGATCAAACAGCATGCAGATTCTGAATTTCAATAGCGAAGTTTAATGTCAATGTCAAGGTCAATTCTTGCCTCCTGTAAAGATAAATGTATTTTTACTTTACTTTATGCGGTGTTACTTTTTCATTCGTTATCTCAATCTCGAATTTTAGATTTGAACAAACAAAGTGTATTAGAGTGTGCCAGAGAGTGAATTTCGAGACAAAAGGCCTCCCTTACAATTGTAATTTTAATTGTAATTGGTATGTATCTATATCTTAACAATTTTCTATTTTGATGTTACAGCTTATTTTCTTCCATGGGCTGGGAGATACAGGGTCAGTATCCTAAATTAATATCACTCTGCTGTTAATATTAAAGTTATTCATTTAGATGTATGTAATATGAAAATTTTGTTCTAGACATGGCTGGGCCAGTTCTATGGATGCTGTGCGACCTCCACATGTCAAGGTCATTTGCCCGACTGCGTAAGTTTCTTTAATTTGACTTTCTTGTAGCACATGTATCTCTCATTAAATTCGAGGTAAACTAATATTAATTAATTTGATTTCAGTGCTACAATGCCAGTAACATTGAACAATGGCTTTCGCATGCCTTCTTGGTAAGAGGATGACCACTTTAAGTTTAGAATTTGGAAGAATTGATAGGTTTTTTTCTTTCTTGAGTAATTAACGTCTTCTATTTCAGGTTTGACCTCAACTCCTTGGACGCAACTAGTCCAGAAGATGAAGAGGGTATCCGTAAAGCCGCGAAAATGGTACATTCTATGATTGCAGAAGAAGTAGCAAGAGGAATACCAAGCAAAAGAATTGTTCTCGGTGGTTTCAGCCAAGGCGGTGCCCTGGCATTGTACAGTGCACTCACATTTCCTGAACCTTTAGCTGGTATTATAGCCTTATCCTCTTGGCTTCCTTTACGCGACAAATTCCCCGCGGTAAGTCAGTTCAGAAAATTATCTTGAGGAAGTAGTGCAAATATTTTGTAAAATTATATGTATTCCTATAATCCTATATTTTATACAATCAATTTTTGTGAACAGGAAGCGATAGGAAACAAAGACACGCCATTCTTGCAATGCCATGGTAACTGTGACCCAATAGTGCCATACAAGTGGGGTCAGATGACGTCTACTATGTTGAAGCAATTCATGACCCAGACGGAATTCAAAACATACCCAGGGGTCATGCATACGTCTTCTGATGATGTGAGTCTCATTACATAGATATTTATACAGAGGTTTCGAAACCTCAGACTTGACTGTTTAATCATCGTGTGATTTTATTTTCAGGAAATCCGAGACGTGAAGAAATTTGTCGAAAAAGTATTGAAGTAATCCGTTTTAAATCAATTGCATTTATAACTTAATCGCCGCCCTAACCGTACATTTACTAAGTACTGAAAGCAAACCATTTCCAAATTTAATATTGCATTCTTAAATCTAGCAACTCGTTGACGAGTTTAAACCAATGATAGGTGAAAAATCCATCGTCTCTAAGAATAAGGATATGTAGAGTGAGCAGTAAAATGTCTTTCTATGATAATAACGCTAATCAATCTTATTCCTAAACTATAGATTTATTAATTTGTGCCGAATTGCTACTAATAATCAACAAAATTGTACCGCAAAATGAAGGAGTGCATAGCATTAATCAAGACTTTGAGTTTGAAAATCGCAAGTAGAAGACTGAAATTGTCATTTATTTAAATTTTAACGGTTTGAACTTCAATTAGGTATATTTACATTAAATCTCCATGTATTACTAATGTATACGACCTTTACTAGACATGGAGTTAATCAGCTATTAAGAATAAACACATTCCGTATGGGGTAACGTTTGTTAAATAAAGGAAAGAGTTACTGTCGTGCAAAATACCGAGCTTTGCAGCAGAATGCGAATAGTTTCGCAGAAAATTATGAAAACAGTACAAACGAGTGACCATGTGAAGACTTGAGGGATTATTTCATGAAAGGGAATTCAATCTAAATATGTATTTCCATTTGCTGTATAATTGAACGTATAAGTTTTAAAAAATACTTACGAGATCTTTTTCTAGATCAATAAATAGTTCAAGTTCCATAGCCAATATTAGAATTAGAACTTTCAATGGCGGTACAGTAAATTATATAATATCAAGTTTTGACATGCGTTTACTACCAGCGTGATAATGATTGAAGGAGTAAGCATTTATACAAGTTTCATAAAATTAGTAGCAAATATTCTGTAAAAGAATAAGACCCTTCTTACTACGCATATACTATATATAAATATTAGACATCACGCATACGTGAATCTGCTACTTTATTCGCCTACAGAGTCTCTTCTAGGTTTTTATTCAGTTTTCAGGTTCAAACTGAGAGAAACTAAGTTTACAGTTTATCAGTAAAGAAAGGCAATCTTATTTAACAGATGTAAATATGTATTTAGAATAAAGGAAATTTTTCTGAAATAAAATCAATAAATTTCTTGTTTCTTTACTTACCTCTCAGAATCTTTAAGGATATTGCAAAAAATAAGTTAAATCTCAATCTTTTATAAATAAAAACTATCACTCACAATTCTGATTGGTAGAGTATACCTATTTTAATGTATGTCTTTTATATTCACGTCAATTTTTTACCGTTGTTTTTTTCAAAATAATTCTGCGCTTATCTTTTTTAATTCTCTCTTGTCCATCATCAGATCCTTCGCATATTCACGTCAATCTTTCCTATCCTTTTATCGATACCTTCCATCAATATTTAAAAAATTACAAAATATTAGTAAAGAAAAAAGCGGATGGTTAAGAAAATATTTTCTAACAATTATCTCTCTTTTATCGATGGTTGTTCTTGTCGATTTTGTTGCTACGGTTGATTTTTTTGCGTAATGGTTGTACCATCAGTAGTAGTGGCGTGTTCTTGTTAGACAAGGGTAAGCAGGAGATAATTAAACTGTATAGAAAACAAAATTACCTTGCCTTGGTATATTCACCAAGTATACCACTAAATTTGCAACTGTACAATTATTTGTTACAATTATTTGAGTAGGTACACTTATCAAAAAAAAATTAACAATTTTGCGCCTGACATCATTTTATGGATCACAATTCTTGTAAATATTCCTAACAACTACTCAATTAGCCCTCGGTGTTTGTCAAGCCATAAAGCAAATTTATTTCATCCACTGCAAGAGAGTACAAGTACAATTCTAAACTCTTAAAGGATCTAATTATCCCAAAGTCGGTCATGACCATCGTTCACTGTACAGCCAATCTTGTCCGACCCGCTTCTACTTTGACACCTACCCCTTTTCCTCTTCCTCCCTTATTTCAACTCTCTTTCCATCTTCTCTTTCTCACCCCCATCCATCTCTCGCTACTTGTCTCTCCTTCCACCCCCAGAGCGTCCCTTTTCTGAGACTGAGTGCACCTAAGTGCAAAGGGGTGGGTGCTTCTTTTGGATGGTCTAAGCGCTCCCTTCCTTACTCCATCCATATCCCTTTGGTGACCACAAGTGACCCTCTACATTCAAAACGCGTTACTGGAACGTCGGCAACCCTAGACAGGTGTATAGGAAGGTATAATGATAAAGGTATAATGCCTGCGTGCGGGTAGTTGGTCGGTCGGTTGGTTGGTTATAGGTGGCCCGGTCGATATATCAGGGCTTCGCTGCAGCTGTCTGTCAGGCTCGCGAACTCCGCGTTAGACGACGTCGGGCCCGAAGAAAAAACAGCTCGCTGCTTCTGGGTAATTTTTCATCGTTGCAGCGCGGACGACAGAACCGTTGCGACGAGGGAGGCGAGGGCGGCGGCACTGCTGCCACCCACCCCACACTTCACCGTCACTCGCCCTCCAGTGCTCGCGAAAACCGTCCACCCCCAAACTCACCCAACTCGCACGTACATACACCCGAACGGAGAATCACGCAGGTAGCCGCCACTACAAACTCTGCAAGCCGCCCCCGACCCCTCTTAAGGGCCCCCGCTGCAACCCATTTCTCGCCCCCCGTCGACCCCCCGGTGCTCTTGGTTACGAAGCTCTCTAGGGGAAAAAGTAGGAAAAGAGTGGGGTGGATCGATTTTTACTGGGGAAAACCACCCCCTCCCCCTCCCCCTATCTGCATGCACCCTCCTGCATCAACTCATATACTCTCTCCGTCTGTCCTTACGTTCCGTACTTCTCTGAGCTAGCCACGCTATTGCCCCGTCCCAGCCGTAATGCATCTCTCCACCCAAGGCTTTCACGCGAACACCTCTTTTTCCCAATCCTACTTTCCCGTTTTTACCCTGCCCCACCTGATCTCTCCCACTCTGTTGTCCTGCTGCTTCTCCACCCCTGCGAATTGTTCCTCTACGATTTTTCGTGAAAAAAAAGAGAGTGAGAAAAAAGGGGGTGAAGGCAACGAGATTTAAGCTTTTCTTTTCATATACGTACGACGGATCTATCTCGCAGATTTCCGGGTACAGCGAATACAGCATTCATGATCCAAAGTGCAGCTTTCCCGCGAATTATTCTCGCAAGGTTGAGTCTAGTTTGTTTCATGGGTCTTGTCGCCCAGCATGTATCGCTTTGAGAAGTTTAGAGAAACTAATCGGAAACAGTTGATTAGCCTCTTACCTATCTGATCGCAGGGGTTGGTTTTGTGTGATGGTTATACTTCCATCACTGGCAAAAATGATTAGGCCTGGAATAATAACTTTTGTAGGGTGATTCGGATTTTCAAACATTTTCTGGGGAGAGACTCCCTCCATTCGATAAAAAAGTTTACCTAGTGCCTCAACGATGACCGAGTTGTCAGTTATACAAGGTCTTTCAACTTCAGATGTAAAATGACTGAGCTAGAGATATAACATATCCTTGGAGAAGAGAGACGGTTTCTGATGGCGGTTGTAAAATTATACTTTTCTCTACTGTAGATTCAATTTCTTATGACCTCAGTCAAAATATAATTTAAGACATTGCCTACATAAGACCCTAGCTCATAAAATATCTTATCTCTCGGTTTATTAAGTTTGTTTAAAAACTTTAGAGAGATATCTTCATCATCTCTAAGGGTGCATTTTTATTACAAGCTGTGTTACGTTGTCTGCGCTTTTTTGAAAGGTTCCTGTTTATTTTTCTCCATTTTTAATGTTGTTGCCTGTACACTGCATACAAAACAAACGTACCCTCATTTTTCGAACTTTACAGCCAACTTCTATTTTTAAAAATATGTCTTCTCAAAGAATTAACCTTTCTCTGTTCTCCATAAATTAATCAAGCGTATTTGTGGACACAGGAAGATTTTATTACAGAACAATGATAATGTGATAATTCGATTTGAAAATTTAGTGAGCATTTTCAACAAACAAGCGTCCTGTTTATAGTGAACATTATAAGGTGTGCTTTCAGGCGCAACATCGTTTTCGATCATCTGCAGGCGTCACAAAAAAAATTGCACGCTCCTAAAGACTTCGCTTTCGAAAAGACAGTGAAAATGTACACTCCACGAGGACTGATAATAGCGTCAATCACCCGTACAACTCATTAATTCCACTTGGTAGAAAACTTTCCAGTTTGGCAAGCATCGAGTGTTCAAGCGATCGCTTATTATAATCATACCAACGTTGTTAGTCGATTCAGGTGGATGTGAAAAGCCCTGATTAGCCTTCGCGATGAGCTGCACTGATTAGTGGCCAGCGTTAACTCTTGCGTTCTTTTGTAAGCCGTCCAGACGACTACCAGTTACAGCTCAGTGGCTCAATTTTTTACCAATGCCATGTAATTCCTTCTGAATCCTAAAAATATCTGATTCCTCTTTCATCAACCAACAGATGCAAAGCAGGAGCAAAGGGGGAAGAAAACAAAGCCTATCCAGCTTGCTTCAAGTTCAGCTGTCACAGAAATCCCAAATTGCCACCAAATTCGGAAATTGTCCTAATTATTGTCCTAATTATTGTACTAATTTGGATGATCCTTCAGGAATTTGTACTTAAAAGATGAAAATGAGGTGGATGGACGATACTGAATAAATTAGACAGTTTTTTTTAATTCCATAAGGTTACGCCACTGGTGTGGAGGAAGAAAGAAAAAGATCCTACGAAAAAATCGCAAGAGGTACGAATAAGGGGGATTCGTTGAGTCCGATACACTATAGTAGTGGAGAGTCTACTTTTCGTCTCTGAATACGAGGAGGACCTTGGTTGGCCGTTGGTCGTTTCGAAGTGATTCTGGTCGTGGTGCGTTCTCTCTTGGCCTTGTCGTGATCCGTCTGCGTCCTACCATAGTACAGCAAATTTATCCATCCTGGCTTCTCTCTTACTCTTTACGCTGTTGCGATTACAAACGCATTCAGGCAAACGAACTGGTCTTGAGATCAGGACGCCGTTCCCCTCATTCCTTCGTCTTCTACCTCAACATCCACTTGTGCATCAAGCATAGACTTTCATTAATATTTTAAAGCCTCTTAAGTTTCTACAAAACTTCAGGAACCTCTACGAAATTCAAAGTTCATATAGAAAGATTCATTTGTTGATATGATTAGCCTCTTCCAGCCAACTTTTAAAGGAACGTCCCTATTTATTTCTTATATTCGTCAGAAACAATTTCTTTGATAGAACTTGTTTTAATTCAAAGAAATTTTGTTCAATTACAAAAAATATTTCTTCAGAAAAGGTTTTTTAATTCAAAGAAATGTTCTTTTGACCCTGTATCAAAGGAATGTTTCTTTGATTCAAAGAAACTGTTTTCTGAGTGTAGTACATATTTGAAAAGATTCTAATTGTAGGTCTCGGAATATATTTTTATTAGAGCTGTTATTTCCTTGATGAATCCTTTAATACCATGCAGTTTGACGCAATTCGATTCCGCATCTTCGGATTTTGAATTCCGCTTGCAATACCAATTTGAAAAGTAGAGAGATTTTAAAATCCGGGTGTGGGTTGAGAGACGTAGTCTACAAGTTGGGAATTCGCAAGCTTCGAAAAAGAAGGTCCTTGACGGCAATTCGGTGGGTTCGGTGCGTTCGGCGACCAACGAACGGGAGGAGACCGGGCGTGCATGGACCGTGGTTCGGTCCGGTCCGGACCTGTCCGATCCGATCCAGTCTGTCCTCCTGGTGCAGGAGCCGATGCCGATAGGATACGCGCTCTCCTCTCTTCTCGTGGTAAACAAAAACTCTGCCGCGACGTTGTCAGATTTTCCCGCCCGACTCAGTTACCTCCTCCCCATTGGTTGCTGAATATTTTTTGGTCTCTTCTTTTACTCTTCCGAGCTCACCCCTTCCAACTGATACCAACGCTCTCAAAACGGTGGAGGGGTTTGGCGACAACGATGGCGGGAGAGAGACGCAGATAGAGAAAGGGAAAAAGATCCAGTCAAACGAAGAGAAAGAGTCACTGGAGAAGCGAAAAAGAGGGAGACGCCTTGCGTGTGAGAAAGAAAGGTGGAAAGAAGTGATGAGAGGGAGAAACAGGGAGGGGGGGGGGGCAGGTGGGAGTGGAAGAGAGAGAGGGACTATCAGAAAAAGAGAGAAGAAATGAAAGAAAGAAGGGGGAGAGCAAGATAGGTGCATTGGAATTCCCTGTTCCCCACTCTGAATCCGCGAGTGTGCAGCGTATCGTCTGCGAACTGCTCCACACCCCCCTAATCCCCGCACCACACCTTTCGTGCAATGCTTCCCCTGCCTCTCAACCCTCCACCCCTTTCTCCGTCCACGACATGCTTCTCACCCCCTTCTCCGTTCACCCCATGGGCACACCCCACCCCTAACATGGCCATTCCCGCGACTCCACCGTCACCCTTGCTCTGTCTCTCCCTCTCACCCAACGTAACATCCGTCCCTTTCCCCTCTTTTCTCTCCTTCTCCCTCTCTCTCTCTCTCTCTCTGTTTCGCCACTCTTTGCTCTCCTCGACCACCCTTACGCTATAACCTACCTTACACTTTTGTATGTTTAAATTAGGTTCCGCTCTACACTCTGAGAGCGTTAACCGAATCCTTAATTACTATTCTGATTGCGTTCCACCGTCGCTCGGTCTCTCGCGAATTCGATCTCAAATAATATAGAATTGCCGATTGCCGAACACAACGTTAGCATTGGTAGTAGCACTGCGACATCAAGAAACGAAAGAGAAGCCCGAAAATTTCACTAGTGGACAAGTGCGATGCACATTCGAGCAGATGAGGAACGATCTAAGGGTTGAAGGTCGCAGAAATTATTCTAGAAGGGGCTTGCATGACAAAATGAATTGCTTACTCGCTTATCATGAAACCTATTTGTCTAGTGGGAAAAAACGTCCGAATTAGATGCCCAAAAGTTGCTCAAAGAATGCAAGTCCTTTATTGCTGAATAATGAAAGAGTTCGCGCATTTCTTGCTTCATTCTGGGAACAAATAGATTTATCTTTCAGAATACAAGAGCATACGTTTTTCTATTTAAGAGCCTCAGCCCGACGGGTCGAGCTCCCCTCGAACTTATCCTCAGTTTGAAAAACCCTTTTTTACATACGGAGATCCTAAAAAGTTGGAGATTTCTGAGTGGAACCGAATGGGATTTTCAATCTGGTCTGAAAGTTAACATGGGACTCGAAAAAAGTCATCTTAACTCGAAAAAAGACATTTTAACTCGAAAAAACTTATGTTGACTCGAAAAAATTGCTGTGTTTGGTTTCTGCTCTTGTGGCTTCCCTCAACTGCTCGTAAATCTTCCGGTACTAGCTGGCGCAAGTATAAGAAGGTACTATAACACCTTTCCCCTTTCATGTGGAATGAACCTGATGTGAGTCGAGGCCACTTGACGCACGTGACCTAATGAAGAATAAAACAGTGAGTTGTAGAGAGAGACAGTTGGGTCCACTTGTAGGAACACACGTGTAGAGTCTACACGTGCACTCTGTGCGTACCTTTGTAATGCGATAATCTACAAGAATGTGCGAGAGACGCGTCGGAACTCAATCCCGGAAAGAAGAAGTTTAGAACGGAGCTTTCGAAACAAATAGCTTAATGCTCGAACCCTTCGTAGATATGCAAATTTAATAATACCAATTTAGCGTGGGTGTACATCTATATATATATATATGTGTGTGTACACTACTGTGAAGGATAGTGTGTATCCTACATGTGGTGCATGCATTACACGACTTCTGTACACCTGTTGCCTGAAATCATGGTCGGTAGTTCGTTCGTCCCTCGCCTTCTTCTTGTCGCCTAGAATGAAGGGGGAAGACTCCCTCAACCTTCTCGCAATGGTAGGGAATTACCCTTATTCCTTCGCGATTCAATCGACCGAGAAAAGTAACTCATGAATTTTCTTAAGAAACTTCCCGTCGCATGTTGAAGAGTATTGCTTCAAAGTTTATAGTTTTATTGATTCCAGACATGTATTAAGGCGAGAGAATCATTTTTGATTTTTAAAAGTCCGATGTCTATAAAATTCCTAGAAACGACTTAAAATTCCCCTAAAAATTTTGGAAAACCTATTCAAATAGTTTATATATGTGTTGATTTAATATTTTTTTCATGAGAGTTCCCGTAACTGTCAGACTTTATCCCATTTTAATTGTCACGGCAATAAAAAGTGATGCCCATGTTTCACAATTTTTGATGTGTATTTTGCTCGGATCCACTGGTCGGACATCCACACATAATGTATATAATTTGTATCGAGAATAAACACGAGAAGTTTATTGGATTCGGATATGACTTCTCGCAATAAATTAATATACATATAAACGTGATAGCTTCTGATGTGTGAAAGTGAAACTTTGTCCTAAGGTAGACTGGCAAGATGCCATGACAAGTCTTTTTTTCTTTGATCCACTTGGCCGTGAGTCTTTGCCAAATCTTTGAATATTTAGCGCGATTCTTTTTTCCCTTCGGCAATTCTCTGCTATTGCGACCGTATACAGTTTAGGAGGTCAAACTAAAATGGTACAAAGTAAAGGTAGTCTTCACTCTTTCTTTTCTTTAATCTTTCGCTGCTCGTCTTATTCGATACCTTCATTGGCTTTCTCAAAATCATTGGACTATCACTGATTTCTGGACAAACATTGGTGCCATAATTAATAACGTGTAACTCTAAAATAGTGGGATTCTATATAGTTTCTAATTCTCCAATCATGAGCATAAGTTGCGATCCGCTGATAAGGATAAACTGAAAATGTTAAGAGGATTAGAAACTCGAGGCAACGGTAGCGATCAAGCTTGTCAGTAAATAAATGAAAGGAAGCAGGGTTTTGTTATACATTATGCTTTATTATACATTTCTTTATAATATATCTATATATTGATTTCCCTGTAAAATTCATCGCAAATTGTTCTTGTTTATTCCTTTTTAATTCCTTTTTAATAGGAAGTGTCCCTAGGGCAAATAATATACCTATTCTTAGTTAGGTACCCTTTTTTCATTACATTTTTTAACCACTCGTTAGATACGTGTGTAATAAACATCTATGAAGAAAATGAGTACATGGACTGTGTATTATAGATCTTCATAATTACAGGAGTAATACAGTACGCAGGATTTGATCTTCATAATTATAGGTACTCGATACTAGATATTTCCAAGCTTTACTCGTTCGTCTCTAGAAACATATAAAAAAATAATGCGCAACCGTTATATATTTTACTTTGGTATGTTCTAATATCTGTAAATAGTAATGTTTCCAGACCTCTATAGTTATAAAGAAAGAAATGCGTGGTTATTACATTTTTTCTTAATCTTAAAATCTTTTTCCGGCTGTTCTCAACAACCATCATCTTAAAAAAATATTACAGCAGAGTGAGTTTATTATCAAGCAACTTTCTTTGAACCAAGCAATATTATTTTGCGCTGGTCATAGAAAGCTGACTAACGAACATGACCTGCCTTTTGGGACCCAAAAAAAGTGTTCCAGTCGCTGATCCAATTCAAGAATTCCTTCGAAAGTTATTATCTTAAGAGGATATACGTGCACCAGGCAGGCCTGATCGTAAAAACCTGTTTATTGGTTTCAGGGGATCTCCACACACTTAAAAATTGCGATCTGAACTCAAATAGTGGGGACGGTGAAATATTTCGTGTGTAGGATTAATTTGACCTTCGCAGAGTGAATGTTCCTGATGTACATTGTATCAGGAACCTTGAAAATTTCCTTTACTGCTTCGTCTATTTCTTTTGACAAATTTCTTATTTCCTTTCCAGAATCTTTTTACAGAATCTTTTTACAGAATCCTTTTACAGAATCCTTTAAAGGAACCTGTGCAGGAATTTTCTGCCGAGATGATCTAGAAGTTTAATGATACTCGCGATTCTGGTTACGCCACTGAGGAGATACAACCTGTGTTGTGTAGCTGGGAGATGTAGAATGCAAAAGCCGTCCTAAGAGCAAGCAGAGGAAAGGAAAGGTAAGGCTGACTAGCAGCAGTCGTTCGGTTAGAATAAAAAGAAACCATGGAATAGCAACTAGACGATGGCAGTGAGCTTGACCGAGTGGCGCTTCGCGAGGCCGGCCGACGCCCTTCCTCTTCTGCACTTTTTTGCAACCTACGCTCACACTCTCGCGTTATTCCGCTCGCGCGGCTTCACCTATACACCTGCAATTCGCACTTTTTCTCTCCTTACACGTGCAACTTGCAATCTCAAGTTGCTCTCATATACTCGGCATTATACAGGATGATTCACGATCTCAAGAATCAAGGCCGGCAAAAATCCTCACTTGACCACCAAAACTTTTCCAAATCGTTGAAAATCTCTCTCCAAGATCGTGTACAGGAAATTGGCCAGAGAAGCTGGACCAATAAATGAACTTTTCAAGGATCCGAATATCAATTAAAAACCTATTCGCAATTTAGTTTCGATAAAAATGCTAATGTTCCCTCTATTAGATTTTTTTTTAGCTTTTTTTTAAATATAATTTGATCTAAATATTCTGAATCGTCCTGTAGACCTGCTGGTTGGTGCTCACGCCACATTTGCTTCAGGCGATATCCAGATACAGCAGGATGCGCGGAAGAATCGGACTACTGGTGCGCTTTACGGAGCCTCAAGCTCTCTCCACGCTTTATCTACAAGATACGAATACAACATGGTAGCATATCCCTCTATCCTCGTCGAGTTGTAATAACACAACCGAGAGAAAAAAGGAGAAACATTCAAACTCGCGCATTGCACAAAAACTTGTCAGGCTTACGGTGATTAGAATACAAATTATTACTAGCGCGGCGATTTGCGTTCCAGGAAAATGTTAGACCTACTCTTCAACAAGTCTATATAATTAAATATCTTGTTGACTTTTTGTAACTGTAGTTTAAACAGTAAATTTGGATACTCACAGGAGTCCAAAAAAGTTGTTTGAAACGTTGCAATTTTACAATAATCACAGGGAAACTGTACGATTTTATTATTCTCTATGGAATAATAATATATCCGCCAAATTCCTTTTCCAACCACTTAATACATCCTACAAAGATCGCAAACCTTCCCGAAATTCCGCAAAACCCCCTGAAAATAATGCTTCCAATGTTTAGTTTCCGCTTCCAGAATGGATTCCGCCTTTCTAGAATGGATGTCAAGGTCACGTATGCCTTCCACGATTCCCGTGTGCCTTCGGCAATACTGATAATGGTCGAGAAAGGTTGCTCCTTAGCCTTTAGTACTATCAAAAAAGTAATGCGCGCGCGTTGGACGGTTGAATCGATCGGGGCAGGACGACGAGCAGTGCAACGTCTTTTGCAAGCATTCAAGACCTCTTCCGATAAATCGGTGGCTTGACCAGCACCTCCGACATGCCGACGCCTGTTGATCCTGCAGAGATGAACACCCCCCTCCCTCCTTTTTTGCCTCTGGGCTGCCTCGTCATCTTCCCCGTAGGCGTCGTTGGTTTTCCCCCCGCGGATATATCAACTCCCTCTAGACTCTAGTGCTAATCACCCCTTCACCCCTGTATATCCTTACCCCTGTCCCCAGGCATGGTTTCAACCTGTAGTCGCTTTACTGAGCTTATGATGATGCTGATGGCTAATGGCTCCTCTCCGATGCTTCTTTTTTCTTCTTTCTTCAGCGATACGCTATTTCCACCTATTTGATACTATCCTATAGGTAAATGCACGAATGCACACGTACACGCATCGTGAGGATCGCGATTGGACTCGAAATAGTGCAACAAGCATACATAGATATAGTTGTAGGCACTGGACTGCATGTACTCTCTACACCTTCCAATGGAACGGTGGCATCGAGGGCGGAGCAAGTGGAAGCTGAGGAGCAAAACCGGGATAGCTATAATAATTACAACGGTTATATGCCCATTAAAAAACTCCTGCTTCGAGGGACTTAATTCCGCCGAGGGCTACTAGAGGATATTCGTTAAGGATTAGACGCAGATATGAACCCTTTTATGGAATCAGCAGGTGATGCTTCCAAACTTAGCTTCTACATCCTATCTTGCTCTGATATTCTATGTATTCAGTAAGAATTTTTATGTTTGGAGAATTTAAGAAGACAATCTTCTGTCAATCCGTATCAATCCGTTTATATGATTGACAGGATTCATTCAGATCATTCAGATCGGAATGCAACTGTTTGGTTTGGATACAAGTTCCTGTTTTGAATAATTCAATATAATTGTCATTTTGCAAATATTTCTGCAAGTATTTCTTGTTCGTTAGCTACATATAGTGGCAGTAGTAGCACCTCTTGGGCGTAAGTTACTGAGCGGCCCTATTTAATAGAAGTAAGCAGCGATCCTTATAAACAGCTATCTTGCCGAAGTAATGGCCAGCTTCTGTTAAGAAGAGTAAGAGATAACTAGTACAGGTAAGAGCGGGAGGAGTGGCGGCAGGGAGAAAATTCCGGTCTACAAGCCTCTGACAGACCATGAAGAGGAGGCTGCGGCAGCCAAGTAAAGATGGCTGATTTTCAATCATATTTTCAAAGCACTGCTCCCAATGCATTTAAATCATGCCTTGGCAGGAACGATGCTTACCTGCACCCAATAATTATTCTGAATGACCTGGCTCCGAATTACAGACTCGCCTTGACTGGGAGGCAGTGATACATAGATTTCTCGAATTTGTAGTGCAATTTAATACTGTTTATGATGTAATTTGAAAAAAACGATCAGAGATTCTTCATTCTTTGAGTTCATTTTTAAAATTGAATTTCTGGTCATTTAAGGTTTTTTCCGTAATGAATTTTCTAATTTCGACTAATTTTTCCATCCATTTGAGCATACTTATCACTTTTATTTCCTTTCTTCTCTGAATAACCGGCTTATCAAGTTGCGATACTGGGCACACCCGTTGGCGTTAGCAAAGTATCGTAAGGGATACTTTAAGAGATTAAAAGAAGATCGCAATGGGATTCAAAAATATTTAGTATAAAATCATATAATCTCTTGAAGAATTTATATTCTTTATTTCCTCGGAATTGGGGTGAAGAGAACTGAGTTTTGAGAGAATTAAATCTTACACATTTTTAATCAAAGTAGCCAACTATATAAGTTTGAATAGCTTATTTCTTGTGTTTACTGAAATTATCTCACTTAGTCATGCCTCAGGCAAACTAGAATCCCATTGTCAGCCAAAGGTCAAAAGTCTTTTAATATATTAACAATTAATTTAATATATTAACACCTTTCGAGTAACTGTGAAGCGAAGATTTTATGTTTAGCATTTTTTTAGTAAAGAGTAAAGACTGCTATTAAGTCTGCAATCTACTGATTTATAATTAGCTCAAACTTGATTTTCGAGTTTCTGCCGACTCAGCTTGACTCGAAAAGCTCAATACAACTCACAGGATTAACTTGTGTATATATCCACATATTCTTTAAAGTATTACTCGAATTTCTCACTCCCGATAAAAATTTTCCAACAAAATAATCAACATAATTTATGATATTATTCCACTTGTTTCAGAACTCGCAAATTTTCAATATACCTTTCATTTCTGCGCACTATTGAGCAGAAGTGAACAACTCGGAATAATAAGTAAGTAGCGTCACGTTGGTGAGAAGTATAATCATCTTCCTGCTTTAAAAGGCACGCGACGGTAACGTGCCACTGGCCAATCACGAGAGACATTCCAGGCTTCCTAGAAACACATTCTTCTAATTGACTATCTTATTTTCCCCACAAACATATAAAACTATTTACCTTCATCTAATTCAAGTACATAAAGCTTCTCGTGTATTCCAGGCAACTATACAAATTCTCATGACGGCTTCATGAATCTTTAAAAATGGAAATTCACGTTCCAAATCATATCTTATCGAAAATCCATATGCCTTTGCGACCTCCTCCAAGGAATGATCCCACAATCAGTCGCATTGCATATGAAATGGTACAAAAATCTTGAGAAAGAAGAACAAGGACCGATCAAAGGTTTGGACATCTCGTTAGTGAGGAACCTGTGAAGAGATTCCCGAGGGAGAGGCAGGGAGAGTCAAAGCCACAAAATGCAAGATCGAAGATCACGAGAGGATATGTCGAGTGACCATGGACCTCTCGTGCCAGCTTTTAGATGACGGATGGGGACAGTTGTTGCATCGCGCTGCTGCCAAGAATATCTCTTCTCTACCAATGTCTACCACTACCTCAACCCTCTTCACTCTTCCATTCCCCTATTCGCCTCATGCACTGCACCGTGTCGCGCCACACCACACTTGCTATCTCAGGCTTCCTCGCCCTTCCACCCTTCCACCCTTTCACCCTTTCTACTCCATCTCCCTGCAACAACCCATATCCTCGAACGTCTCTCCACCTCTTTCATCTTACTCTTTCATCTTACTCTTTCAGTCTTTCACTTGCGCCTTCAGCCGCTTCTCCTCAAACCCCTCTTAGCCGCTTACTCTGGACCACTTCTTGATCCTACTATCTCGCTTCATCTTCATCTCCTTCTCTCTTCTCTCTTCTCTCCTCTCTCCCTTGCCACTTGCTTCCTTCGTCCCTTACGGACCATCCATCCACCATCTCCATCTGCCCCACGTCCACCCTTCTCATCGTTGCTCTATCCGTTCTTCATCAGCGGCCAGGCCACAGAGTTCGTTAGTACTCTATTGCATATAATTACGCATTGACGGACACGCATCTCTCCACATGCGATAGCCGCTTGAGATTGCCCATCGAACAGCTTCTTTATTGGGGAAATTCGACAAAAAGATCCTTCTAATATTAACTTATAGATTTATCATTTCATATGTATATTTAACATATATTACATGCAACACCTCATCAGGTGAGTACTATATTGACTTGAAAAAAACTTCGTATATCGTCAAATTTATGTACATGATACTTAACGCGCGCGTTTACTTTGTTTTTAAATGTTGTGTTATATGATATTTATTTATATTTACGTCATACTTTAGAAACTATTGATATAGACATTTATAGATAGATAATATAGATAATAGATTAAATATTTTTATTACATTTATCAGTAATTAATTAAAAAAATTCAAATGATTTTCCTAAAATAAAATCAGGAAATTACGATTTTCTATGTATTTCGAGTTTTGATTAGTTGATTCTTCTACGAAAAAGAATCTGAGATAGCAAAAGTTGCTGATATTAGCTATTTTATATAACTTACGATATCTATTTATTATCTATGTCCATTTTATTTATTTTTTCTCTATCAGATCAGGAATCAGAAACAGGCGTTACGATTTTCGATGTATATATTTCAAGTTTCGATTCGTTGAGATCTTTTTAGAATATAGAAAAGTTTCAAAAAATCAAAAACAATCATTGGATAATTATTTTTCGTAATAAATATCATTTTTTTTTAATAATATAAAATTTCTCTACCAATATAAATTATACTGTTTTCTTTCCGCAGAACCTTTCCTTGCTTTTCCTGTGCGTAATAGTGGAGAAGAGGGTAAAGGGTTAGGCACAATGCGCTTAGTTCGCAATCTAACAGGTGGTTGCCATGAATGTCGAACAATTATCATGTTAATTTAGTAAACTTTCCCTCAACTAACTTCCAACTATTCTCTGAAATTAGAATATCGAACCAGCTAACTCGTGCACGAATATATATACACTTACTCCAACCTTGTCATGTACACATAATTAAATAGCTTCTAACCATTTTTAAGAATGAAAGGTCTTCATGGTCAATTAAAGCTCCTGGAAACTACATCCAGCATAAAAATTCAATTAATTCGAGCTTTATTTTATTTATTATACATAATAAATTTACAAGTTGCAACTTTAATTGCACTACATTGACGCAATTAAAAGATTATTTAATATCTTTTGTACATTCAAAGAAATTATAAACGCCTCAACGTAAAAATATAAGATTAGATTTAAATTCTTCAATTTCAATCCAAGTCTGTGTGTTTCTCTTCTCACGTAGATCCAAAGGATAAACGAGTCCTGAATCCGTTTCTCAATCTACTTTTGACACCCGAGTACATTCTAGGAAAACTGCATACATACAAAATTGCGGTAGATATGCACGTTTAAAACCACAGTCGATCGTGTTTCTCGTTAGCGAAGAAATGCAGTTGAAACTCTCAACCGAATAACGTTTTTGCGCACATTCATGCACAGCGCTGGGACTCTTAAAATCGCATAAATCAATATTTATTGTAATAGTAAAAAAAATTAACTACTCATCTAAAGCTTTTTATCGTCTCTCGTATAGTGTTTATCACTTATTTTACAAGTTCTTTCTATTCATGTATAGATTAATAATAGACTATAATTAATAATTTATAGTAGCTTAAGTATACTGCCATAATTATTCCTTATTTATTCTAGGAATGGTTCGAATACAGATATATATATGAACATCGCGAGTTTAAATGCACCTTATGGTGCCCTCCAGCAAGTGGATTCGTAAACAATGTATTGCACTTATGCAGAGTGTAAACTGCAGCTAAAGAGCATCTTTTGAATAGATTGTCCATCATATACATTGTGCGAAGCTTAAAACCGGTTTCAACCGGTACCCGGTTTCGTTTGCTCCGCAGCATCTTTGGTGTCAGGACAACAGAAGCCACAAGAGCCACACTATTTCTTGTTACGATTTTTTATTTGACGTCGTTTTCATTCGAGAATATTATATATAAATTTAGCCACGAACCACAAGGAATCGCTGAAAAGCGATCATCTGATCAGATATACAAATTAAAAGCATTCAAGAATTCTGATGAGGCTGAGATAAAGGCCACATTCATGCGTTCTCACATCTTTAAATCTTCCCGATTGATCGGACGGACCTAATCAATTAGATGCAATCAAATGGACTCTTCAGGGCTAAAAGCAGTTGACCTTCGTCAGATAGTCTAAATAATATTTCTTAATCCTCTCGGAATTATGAAGTTTTCAGTCAATTTTATTTATCATCTCGCGTACTACAAGCTACAGAAATCATTGAACCTATCTTCATGTAAAAACCTATATGCATATGTATATGTACCTGTATAGTAGGAAGACGTCGAGAAACGATCAACATTCAACCAATGACTGTCAAGATAAAATACTAATGCTACTGGATCATGATGCTGCGTGTGCTGTTGATCGCGTAGCACTAGATGACTATAGTAATGTTGGTGTTTCCGGTTGGACCAGCATTGCAGTCTTGAAGCCGCGTTGCACGCACACAGTAAATCTATCTGCCTATCGCACTTTTCAGTGTGTGTCTAGATGGCCAAACTGACACGCCCATAATCACGGCAATTACCTACACGGAAGACGTGACCACTCCTAAGAACATCCGGCAATCATTTGCCAACTCGCATTTTAATTATTACCTTTTTCTCGAGTCGATTTCTTCTTTCAAAAAATGAGAGACCTTATCGGATTTCAGAATGCCGAGGAAGTCGCTAATTGTTGCATTCACATTTTGATGCTTCGCGAAAGTATCAAATGATTTCATAAAAAGCAACAGGAATTTCATCGATGAAAAAAAATGTACTCTTCGGGAAAAATGACCGGATCATTGACCGATATGCAGAGCCGTTCGGTTTGCAATGCAGAAAAAGGACTCATTCAACCGCTTCGGCATTTAACAGCCAGAATCAGTGAATGAAACATTCATTAACCTAATATAACTACCTGTTGCGAATACTCTTCAAAATATCATACACAGGCGTAAATATATTTGATATACATTCCGTAAATTCTCTATTATTCAAGCATATGCCTATAAGTCAGTTTCCTGTTACGTGCTTTTTATTTTTTTTTATCAAAATCCGCGTCACTTCCGTTGTCTTCGAATGACCTTCGATTCTTCAGCTTAAAAAAAAGTAGCATTGTACCGTTAGATCTTGAAGAGTCTCTATATCTATAGAAGGAATGTTTTACACGCTGCGAAAAAGAGCATTATACAGATTCTACACTATTTGAGTTCTTAGCATCTTGGTTGCAACGTAACTTAGATTGTAGTGCAGCTGCAGACTCTTGGCTGCAGAATGCATAGACTGTAGATGAGAGGAGAGAAGCTCGATAACCAAGCAAGACCCGCAAGAGGATGATTTTCTCGAAGGTCCTGTCAAGGACGCCAGCCGTGCTGCAGCTCTGTGTCGGCAGTATGCGGGTAATCTGCCTCTCTGCTTATGAGAAATGGCGTAGTTGCACGCACACTTGAGTACATCATACACCATACACGTGGCATACACGCGATCCTGATCCAGCTACTCTTAAGACCTTCACACGAAACAGGACAAGCAGCATAACTCATCGTTTAAAAACAAGAACTCTCCTGAAAAATTACTTACGAATCCTCGTATTAATGATGAATTCAGCTTTCCAGGGAAAAAGACTTTTGTCTAGCATGTACATCTTATATTTAATATGATGGAGCTTGCAAAATATCGAGAAACCCCTAGGGTTTTGGTCCATTTGGACCAAATGACTCTCTTTCCAAGATTTCATTGAGATGAGCATCCACTTCAGCGAAAATTCACTGATTTCAAGTAGATTTTTCACTGATTAAAATCAAGTTTAAAGAGCAAATATACTTCTTGTATTGCACGCTTTAATTAATTTTCTCACTCCATTTGAAAATCCCCTATTTCCTTTCATGATTGGTGTGTTAAAACCTTTATGCGCAAAACTCTACGCACACACACTGATGTGCTCTCTCTCGCTGATCCTACAAAGTAGTTAGCTCGTGCAATCACCCGAACATTCAACGAGATCGGAGTATGGCTGTTCTGTTTATATACACTTCGAAAGAGTGATGAGTACGCCGAAAAAAATAGGATTACACACCGAGGGAAGACGCCGGTTGTTAATTCCATACCCTATCGATATTATCCGACGACTCTCCTGAAATTATGTGAATTATAATTACGAGACTTCGCTACTAGATAATTAATCTAATTCCCGTGATTAATCTACAGAAAAATAAGAATCGATTATATTTGTTAGGTCTCGCTTTCCCTAAACCTGGTTTATCTTTATTTTTACTCAAGTTTTTTCAATTATACATATACATGAATTTCATCCGTGTTGAATTATAATCCTGATCATTTAATCTTGTCTGAGGCTTACAATTAGAAAATGCTTGAATGAACGTATTGCGGATTTTTTTCAATTTACGAATTACTTCCAATAACAATTTCTGGAGAGGAGTTTAATTAAATTGGAACGGCTTCGGATCAAGCACATTTTTCCAATATCAAAATCCGTCAATATTTATTTGCGAAAAATTGATCCATGTTCAGTCTTTTTTCTGTGAGCTAATATTTCTTACAAAGCAGACTGAGGAATGAAGGGTTTCTATGCTGAGCTTCGTTTTGCGCTTTTATACGTTATCCCTTTCCGCTGCTACATTACACACTCTAAATTCGGTTTGAACCGACGCGGCAAGCGAAACAGGTCCCGGGAGAATCACGAAGTGAAAAAACTCCACGAGACTTGAGCCAAGCAGAGGCGGGTTACATGAGGCAGCAGACGGGACACAGACACGCGAAGTACAGGATCCTAGCCTAACCCCATCCACACTTTTAAGACCGTACTGAAGTACCGAACAGAGGCTTTTAATTTTAGGTCTCCATTCCTGGGCTGTTGGATGATCTGCGAGGCACCTCTAAACCCATATACACTGTAATTACGCGACTTGCACATTATCTCTGTATTGTGGACTGTAAAACCTGATTCTGCTCAAGTAATGAAAGTATTTTTAAAATATCCGGTTTTTCCTGAATATAGATTGATGGAAAAAAAACCCATTACTCTTTAATTTACGGCATCTGAATTACTCTCGGTAAGGAATCATAAAGAAAGAAGTAATCAAGAAACCATAAAGAATCCAGCAATGCTCTATTCTTCAGGTCTGCCATTTTCTGAAATGTAATTCTTAGAACAGAGCTTAGAGGGGTTGGAGCTCACTGAAAGCTGGCAAAGAACTTTTTCTTGTGAGCGGCTCTTGTAATGTAAAATACAAGGACCAAACCCGTATAAAATCAAGCAGAGATGCAGTTCCAGGATTGATGCTCGATAAAAAAGATAGGCGATTATATTATGGAACACTGATGGGAATCATGCAACATTTGGCAGCATTTTTTATATATTGGACGAATCGAACTTTTTATTGTGCCACTTATAGCAAGTCGCTCTTATTACTTTGTAACTTATCCATGCGACACTGTATATAAATGCTGAATAGTAAGCTCATTACATTCACAGCCGTAGAAAGCGGCACTTGTTGCTTCCTTGAAGTGAAACAGCCCATAAAGTAAGGCAGCAATAACCGCGAATACAATCTCTGCCTATAAGACGGCGGAACTATTAGTATTTATACTTTTATTGTTTGAACTAGGGCCTGAAAAGATAGTTTTGTTGCAAAACGATCGTTCAATCAGCTCGACCTGGAAACTTTGCGAAAGTTTCTAGTAAGCAGCCCTTTTGAGGCGAGGAAAATTCTTACGATTTAATAATTTACTCCCCCAAATAGAAATGCAGCACTAGATCAGGAATGAAAGGGAAAGAGTAACAAACACAAAGTTTATTCCGAAACTTTTGCAAATTACCAGCTTTTATTGAATTATATAAAACAATGAAAGGGAAACTGAATGAGACGGATATATTAACGAAGAATTTCGCGTTTGGGTACAAGTTTTCATGCAAGCCAAGTTCCTCAACTTTCGATTCGTCCCACTCCATTACCAACCCTCGTCCCTCAGTGACTCCAACTCCTCAACCTCCGTTTCCTCCGCAGCCGCCAACTACCACCCCCTGCCCCCTGATTCTCCACCGTCTCCTCCTCCTCCTCCTCCTCCTTCATCGGCGTCTACTCTACCCCACTTTCATGTCTTCTCGACTATATTCCTGGCGTTTTGCGCTGCAAGGTCAACAAACTTCTCCCTCGATAAAAAACAAACCGAAACCAAGACTGTTTGAAATTGTTCTAACGGTGGCGAACACACCGCCCCCACTCGGGGGTGGAGACCTTTCTAAAAGAGTCCAAATCCGCAAGTTTATTCGCAGCACATTTCACGCACTTTCTTATTCCCCCTTCTCACGGAAATACACCAATAAACTAAATTTAGGTGCTAGCATCCCTGCATGTCGATCGAAAATTCATCCCCGTCACAACAAGGTAATGTATGCAAATTTCTAAACGAATTTCTACCGAGGACACATGAATTTAGTGCTATTCAATTTATGTACAATTAGCTCTTATTCCTGTGAAGTAGATATATACGGTATTTATACTTAGAGGAGTTTTAACAGCAGGATTCCAGCTCACCTTTATAAATGTGCATTTTGAATAAGCTCTTTCTTAAAAACTGGATACATTTACCTTCACTCTCTAATGCATTTCCGTTCACCATCACGCTACGAAATTCTCTTCGGCTCTTCCCATCCATTTTCATACACCAATCCATCCTCCAGCCATTCCTCACTTTCTTCTTTACATCCAGCATAATCCACTATGATCGAACCAAATTCACTTTATTTCCCTCAGCTTCATATTTCCAGTCTTTTCCAACAGTGAAAGAAGAAGGCATTATTACATTTTCAAATTCGATTCTAATTGGATTACATAAAAATGTAATGTTTCATATTTTTTCAGAAAGTCTTCTTCCTCTCTTAATCTCAATTAGTGGTATACTTATCGCTGATTCAGATTAAGAGAGTCCAAAATGGTGATGCCATCTGAAAAAGTTCACGTGGAATTCCATGAGGGATTCGATTCATTCGACGTGAAACTTCACATGGAGTTTTACTGATTATGAGAAAACTGTTGTGGGTGTCACTACCACAAAAGCTATAAAATCCGGTACAACTACAATTTGTGGTAGTGGCAACCAAAAAATGGTTGTGTCATATTTTAAAATTTTTGTGGTTGTGCAATTGCAAGTCTTGCTTCTTAATATTAAGACCATATTGCCGATGAAATACGTCTAATTGTATGTTGTAAATTCCTATTTAAAATACAATGAGAAATGCAACATTTGATGCAGCAGCCTATCCATATTCGTCACATCTCTATGTCTCTGATAAACGTGGTTTCTTGACTAGTCATGTCCCTCTCCCTCGTTTCTTCAGTACAAGAATTCCTCTTCCATGGCATCCCTTACCCTCCACCGTTCAATTTTACGAGAAGAGCGCGTGCGCGGGTGCGTGAAGACGAAGATACTTGTATACGTGAGCTTAACTTAACTGCTTAAGAATTAGCTAGTGAGAAGTTGTGGTTCCTTGCCCTCTCTGGCGTATTTATATCTAAAGTGTAGCGAACTAATGCATTGCGGTACTCTTATTTGCAGGAGTGTCATCTTAGGATGGTCTCAACTTTCTTGTATATAAGATAAACTGGTGATGTCGTAATAATTATAAGTTGTCATCTCATTATTATTAGAACACCTTTTAAACTAGCTGTGAAGTTGTATCAACTTTTTAGCTCATTCAATCAACACGTTGCTTCCTTGTAGAGGAAGCATTAATTAATTAATCAAATGTATATTAATATTAGGTCATCTCATTCGTGTTAACACAAGAAAATTCTTCTGCACTGTCCTACTGAAGATAACTATACATATAACTATACAGACATGCCCTGACTGGAAATCCAACTTTCGAAACTATGACATGCCCCTAAATTAAATTCTTCATTAAACTCTAGATTAAACCTATGATGTATTCCTACATAGATCGAATTCCAGGTTTGGTTCTTTGTGACCTGCTTCAGAAAGAAACATTTTGTTATTGTATAGATTGAAATGTACAAGAATTTTTAGTTGGGGCAGGTCGTAGGTTCGAAGGTAGATTGTATGCAAGTTATAGGACATGAGATTTTATTCAGAGGAAATTGATGAGTTCCTGCCTGTAAGATCCCCCGTAGGGGAAAATCACAGTTGGAAGGAATGACATGTATTAAAATTAATCCAACATCTTTCCTCTATTTATGTATATTTAATTTATCTAATCAGATGACAACTTGAAACATTTTCTAGAGAGTTTAATTACGGGATCAATTAAAACTAAAAATTCAGCCGGATTTCTCCTGAAAGAACTGGATGGTCAATTTTTTCACGTTTGTCGAATTCTCCTGGTGATAACAACGAATAACTTTAGACCATATATATATGAGCGAGTCAGGATCACGAGGATCTGTACAAGGACGAGAGGAAGAGGAGCACGACGTGAATAGGATTCGGGGAGAATAGGCAGGAGCAGAGGTGGAAGGGTTTCCAATGAGCGGCCATTTATCTTCTGGAAAATTCACCGACGTTTTTCTCCAGCACGGTATCGATTTTAGGTTTGGACGATAATGCAGGACTGCAAGCGTCCAACGTTTGCGGCAGTAAAATGTGCTTACGTCTTACACAAGAAGCAACTATATTCATGAAATGTAGCCTCCAATTTCTTGGATATGCCATTGATATATGTCAAAATTCAATAAAGATTTTGTATTACCATATATCTATATTATTCAAAATGAAAAAAATTCAGTTTCTTGAATTGTAGTGATAGATTTTGCAATTCAGGTCCAATCCCTTAAAGTACAATCGACAGACTGCGCGCCCGTGGACCTTCACAATTATTCAAATCCGATGACTTATATAGTAAAGTTCCGTCAGTTTCTGAACTTTGTTGAAGGAAAGTTATGTATACTAAACTTGCTTTTGTGTATAGGTCACTGTAATGCAGGTTAATACATTATACATAGAATATGAAGTGCACAACTTCCGGCTTTTTGATTCTAATCTTCTTGTGTGACATTAATCAAGGATAAGACTCGCAAATACTGACATCTTTATGTCTTTTAATATACTTAGAGTAGAGGAAGCATTTACACTTATTCATCAGAATTAATTCACCAACCCACAGATAAACGTTTCGATAAAAAAGAAACTGGGATCTGGATCTTGATATCAGTTTTCTAAGTGATCCAGTATATTCAACACGATCAGTTGAAATATTATTTCTTAAACTTCTATCACCAACGAACGGTGCTCTCATAGACAGGAAGTGTGACTGAAATCTGCCGTTAGATTTGCATCTTGAGGGGCATCCGTGCCGCTAGATTAAGCTTGTAGTGCGTCCTTATCTAGATACGCTTTTTGCATTACTTTGCAATAAATAAGAGAGAAAAAGCAACGAAATTCAAACTTTGTGCTCAAGCGTTGCAGCACGTGACTGATGAAAGCTTTTGTACTGTCGTACGAATGATGGACAAGCAAAGTACGTGATGATTTTTTTATTTTCATTCAAGAAGATTACAAAAAATTCAATATCTTGAATATACCCGTGCATAATCCTGCATCATTGTCCCCCTGCATGCATCTCTCGGTCCCCTAAAAATGAGTCTGAAAGGTTTTTCGTCCTACAGCAAAGAAGTACAACATGAAAATTGAAGAAATCGCTGAATACTGATGCACAAAAATCGAGAGATTCAAATACCACGTGCATTTAGTCAGTGGGCTGGAGCATGGTCACCTCGCTGTATATATCGAGGAATGTGAGACCCACGCCTTCCTCCCTGTCTCGTCATCGTTACTGCCGAAAAATGAGAGGGGGAAAGAGGGGCGAGAAAGGGTTTGAATCAAACCGGTATGCATAGTGAAAATCATCAAATGGTTCCAGCAGCTGCGCATATCATATGCATATATATACATCACATATATATAATACATATTGTATATGTGTGTGATGAGGACCAAGCGCAGCATCTCCTCTGTGTCAAAGATTCTTGGCGGGAAACGAAACGTGCGGGTCCCTAATCAGACTAACAAGAAGAGTCTAAGTCCAACCTGACCTGACTCAACGTAACTCGGAGCCTCCTAGCCAGCAAGGAGTGAATCTGGAGATCCAATGTTGAACGGGCGAGGGTGGCCGCCGTACGCAAAAAGTAGAGGCAGCAGAGACGCGAAATTCCGGAAGTGCGATTACAGGTGCTGCTTTTTTAGACGAGTGATATTGATTTGGGAGAGGCTTCGTACTCGTGGCACGAGCATACCGTGTGACTCGGAGGTAGTCGTGCCCGTGGCACGATGCAACGGCGCAGCGCGCATCGAGGGGTATGCCGCGGTGGAGCAACTGGGGAATCCCTCTGCTCTCTCCCTCCCAGAATCCTACCGCCGCCGCGGCGTTACCTCCCCCACCACGTCCCACATCCGCCGTCCGCCGGCACCACACGTCTCTCCCCCTTTGCCCCGCTGATACCGGCGTCGTCGCCACGGGATCGGCGGGACGCCCCTCGCCCTCCTGTCCCGTCACGACGAGGCATCAAACCCCTACCGCAGGTCCGACGAACATAACTTTTTCACCCTGGCCGCGTACCCTTCCCACATGCCCCCAACTGTTCGGCCGATTCCTCGACCTCCTCCTCCGCCTCCTCTTCTTCTTCTTCTCCTCCTCCTCCGCAGGCACGGCCGCCGCCGTCGTCGCTTGTTCCACACACAAACCTTCTCCGCTCGTCCTCTCTCTTCTCCCAACTCGCTCTCTTCTCCATCCACCCAAACCCAATCCAGTTCAGAAATCCCCTCTCTGGTGCATGCCGGCGACGGAAGCGTGGCAACGCTGCGACGTCTCGGTCTTGGCGAGTACTCGGGGCCAGCCGAGTCTACCGAGTTTGTCTACCGGCGCGGGTACCAAAAGAGACCGGAGATTACAAGTCCGTCGTTGCCGTCGCGGATTGCCCGAACCGGCATGTGAAATCGAGTCACCCTGTGTGTAAACCGTCCGCAAAAAACGGCCCGCCGCGAGACGCACGCACGCACGCACGCACGTTTCGTCCGCTCGCTCGCACGCACGCGGGCCAGCCGCGCCACGCAACGGAATATATACAATAAAAATTTCAACGTAGACCCCGAGTTCCGCCGATAACACGCTAAGCGTTCAAAAGCCGGTGTAAATGGCGCTCTCCGCACAGAATCAGTCGACGTCGTACGTGAACTTGTATTACTCGATTGTCCAGCGCGCAGCGACACGCTACTTTAAGGAATACTACAATTCCGGTGAGTACATCCCCGTCGGCGAAAACACATTTCGCTCTTCGTTTGGACACAGGACCCTCGACCACGACGTTTGCCCGCTATTGCCACCCGCAGCCCATTCAAACGCCCCCTGCCGTCTGATCCTCCCTCCCGCCCAACCCCCACCCACCCGGCTTGATTCGTTTTGCAAAACAACCCCAACGAAACCGGGACGGCTACACGCTGAGCCTCGCTAAGCGCGAGACTTTGAATTTTCCCGCCCTCGCCGTACCGCAACTCGCCGCTACCACTTCGGCACCCGTGCGTGCATGCGGTGCGGTACCAATGGGGTGTGCGGTGGTCCGTCCGCCGGTCCGCTGGTGCTACTTCTTTGCCACTCTTTTCCAACTTTGCCAGCCTCTACCACCAGCCTATCTCTACCTGCCTGCACGTAGCCACTACATACGTTTATGCCAGCTAGATTACGCCTATGTGCCAACAACGCTCCCTAGACACGTGCCACCACCGTTGTTCTCGTCGTTCTTCTTCTTCTCCTCCTGCACGATTGCAATCGACAATTGCCTGTCTTGTCGCCGGTTCGCGACCTTGGTTCACGCCGTGAATCAAGCACTGATGCTAACGAGAAGCATTGCTCCGCGAATGTGCAATCATTTGTTCCTGTGATTATTCAGTGCAACAGTGGGCCGCAGTTGAGGAAAAAGTGTGCCGAAAATTATTGCAATCTTGTCTAGAAACTTGGCAGGCTGGATGGATAATACTAGTGTCTTACTGGTAATCAACGATAATCTCAGTGACAGCTATCAGAGCCTGGTCCCTACTTTGGAGAACATTTAGAATTGCATGGCAGTGCTGGATTTAAGGGAGATATACGAGAAATGATCAATGGGAATGATTCGATTTTGTTGGTAAATCTCATCTCATCTCGTAAGAATAAGTTTTTCGATTGATCGAGAATTTAGATCTATGCACTGAGAAAAATGTTTGGTGCGGACAACAAAACTTTTTGTTGCTGTAGAAGCAAGAAAAATTGTTTGGTCAGTCTCAGTTTTGGTTGAATTAATAAAACTTTGGTTGGTTCAACAAAAATTTGGTTGGCGCAACCAAACATTTTCCTCAGTGAGATGCATTCCTTATCTTTATCGAGTTTATTTTGACAGTTCTGATATGATAATATACGGTTTAGTGTTTAAACTTTCAAATGATCAAAATAAGGAAAATATATTAATAGGAGGACATATTAATAAACACTCAATTTAAATTTCATTTCCGTTCCATCATTAAATTACTTTGTGACCTCTGTAAGGTACTTCATCAGATGAATTTTCTATACGTTATTTTATTTTGATAAAAGAATTTGCTTTAATAGAGATAATATTAACAGCTGATAATGTGAAATGAATTGATATGTTGGAAATCTTGTACAAATTATATTAAGAGCAAAGTTTATTTGAATCCCCTTCTAGACAGTTTTTTACTTCCAAGAACATCATTTTCATTTGACATTTCACTGTTTTTTATGACATTCACACTGAGATAAAGATCGAGGAATGAGATGAGATGAGTTGATCAAAACAAAATATATTTGAGTTTTATATATTTATCCAACACTGCATACTAGGGTATTTTACCAGGGAACTCGCAATTTTCTTCAAATCAAGAAACCTTCAATGCTTTTTTTTGTACCGAAATAACTTGTGTGAGAGGAGAAGTCAATCGGGTAATATTTAACACAAATCTTATTTATGTAGCTTGTTTCTATAATTTCGTAAATTAAAAACAAAAGATCCGATTTTTACCTTGATTCAAAAAAAAAATTAGTTCATGATATTACAACTTATAGTCTGGGTATTCAATTTCAAAAATAGGTTTTCTTGAAACACCCTACTGCACACTCTATTTTTACCTCCTGTCTCTGTCTCTTATAAAAAAAGTAGTAATCAAAAAAAAAAAATATACTGCACCACTTATTTTCTCACCAGTGTCGACAAAAAGTATAACAATATATATTTCATGGGGTAAATAAACCGGCTGAGAAAAGTCTCTGAAAATAATACATAATATAATAAAAGTGAACAAATTAAAATTAAATCTGCGGTGCATTCGTTTGTTTTCAAACAATCATTCACGGAAATGTTGAAATTTTAACAATTAATACTTTCAGTGACCAAATTTTTCATTCGAATATGAGGACTGACTATTATGGGAGATAAATGTTTAATATATACTTTATATATATACATATACTTCAACATTCAACAAATTATAAATAAATGTCTCTTAATTGACCGGAAAACCCCGAGAGTTTGAAATCAATCGTGAAATCGACATCCTGTTAATTGAAATTCTTCAATTTGTCGCGTATCCCATTTAAAATCATATACACGCTTAATGTTTATAATTGTCTGATTCTGAACCGGCCAATGTTAAAATGATTAAAATTTCATTCACTTTTCGGTGGGTCAGAAGTTAAGTTATTGAATGTCTTGCATTTATCTTAAATTTCCATTGATTACCTTATTTTCTTACGTAATGTTACTAAAATAGTACTATAACTCTTTTCAACGAATCTTCGAAGTGATGATTTAATTCCTTTGAATTATTGAATTGGCTGTGGGTCATTTAAAAAACTAACTCGATGGATATTAACTCTTTTTACTTAACTCTTTTTACTCGATTTACAAAAAATGTCGTGATTGTCTTATAATCTCTAATTTACTAATTATACTCTGATAGTTGTTTTCAATGTCTGAAACTTTTATAAAATTTCATCAAATGTTGAGCATAAAAGTGAAATGCATGTTTCACGTATAAGAACATCCGAAGTGATGCGCTACGTTAAATTGGATGTATGCGTACGCGTGCAAAGTTATTTTCGTAGAAGGGTCTTTGTGCGCGAAAAAAGAACTTCATGACAAATATTCCCAAGTCACTGCACTACTAACGCAGGAAGACACTTGTAATTTCGAAAGCTGTTTATTTTCGTAAATATGAACTTAGAATTCTACGTTCAAATTACGTTACTCTCCCTATTCCGTAAATCAATTACATATAATAACATTATGAACACAGAGTTGTAGAAGTTAAAATGTTTTTAGCTTGAGAGTCGCTCTACCTTCTATTCCCTAAATTTTTTATTCAATTTAGATTAAAGACTTCCAAATTTTGAGAGTTCGGTAGTCAAAATGAAATAGGAAATGCATTTCTCATCCAGAGTTCAAAAGATGCGGTTAATTTCGTGAAAGACAGTTTTTTCAAATATAGTAACAATTATTATTTATTTTGAGAGTATATAGCTTGAAAAATGTGAATATTTGTTGTTTGAGATAGTTACTCAGAGTAATGATGGACTTTGATTAGTACTGTTGAAGATTGTTTACGGATCGTTGGTGATTGAAGAGTTTTCCTTTTTTTCCATTCAAAGTATCAGATACGCTAAGATGTAAATGCGTGCAATAATGTTGGCAGTGCTCGGATAGTAGACGGTCTTCAAGCAATCAAGCGACTTACGCGCGTCGTGGCGAGCACTTCAAAGTGACTGTCAGCTAAGAATAGAAATAGAGTACAATGACCAAGCTCCATCGTCTTGAAAATTCCCTTTACTGTGATATTGTTTTCTTTATTTCTAATTAGCCAAAAAGAAAATCTTTTATTTTCCTCAGCAAAGGGTCTCCATATAAAAATATACTGTACACAAATTTCGGGAAATTTTTTGCTGGTTTTCTAAATGCCAATTCTTTACAGTGTATTGGAAGAAAAGAAAAAAATGCTCGATATTTAGAAAACATACATTACTTCGTTTTTTAGTTTTCTTAAATTATGACAGTAAACATCATCGAAGCTGTAAAATAAATAAAATAAACGTCTGCAAGAAATTCTATTAATACATAAGTTTGTAAGAAATTTAAGGGGACCGACCGTGGTATAAATCCGAGCGTTTTAAAATAGTCATAACTCGTTAGTCTGCATTTGAAAAAAAGATCACTTTTAGAAACTTTTTGTCCTGAAGAAAACTAAATAATTTTGATAAATTTCAATGGCAGTCTGAATATTAGTAATCAGCTTTAGTTTAAATAGCGAAAAAAAGCGTGCATTGAAAATTGCAGGACGTGTATTGAGTGGGTCAAACAATTGCAGTGAACCCGGCCTTGAGAAGTGCGTCATTATTTTTTTCCAAATTAACGATGACGATAAGTAATAATCATAATGATCCCACTTGAGTAATAATTGCATGTCTTATTACTGTATCAAAAAAGGGGAAAGACGTGGTGAAGAAAAGAGACCAGAGAAATGAAAGAAGTGAAAAAAGTTGTTATGAGCGCGGCGCCGCTCCGGACGTCGATTGGATTTGGATCTTGATTCGTGTGTTGTGTTCAGGTAGCCACTTGTTTTTAGGCTGAGGCAGGTGACATTGAATGACTAGAATTTAACCTACGCAACCGGTCGAAGCGGAAAAAAAACAATAAAAAAATACTGCGCGCTACAATAGACATTCTTATTCGCAACTCAAGGTCCACTTTGTAAAATTACAATTAATTCTAATAGTTTTGCTTGTATGCAGGAAACTAAATTTGTCAGAATAGACGTCTAAAATTTCAGAGCAATATGCAATGTACATATTTATAGCATCTGATTAATCATTCATAAATTAGCCATTTAATTCAGTCAGTCGGATACAAATTTTTTGGATCTGTTAATGGAGGAATAAATATTATATTTGCGCGCTACTGAATGACATTTGGTCTGGCAGACGGTTCGTGAAGTAAATTCTATTCTGCGGTCCTTTATCGACGAATTCGGACATGTGCCAGCAGATTTGTCTTCACTTTGCACTCTCATATCTATAGCGATAAAAAGGTCCGCGATGAGAAATTTTTTTATGTACTTGGATAAAAAGAATGGATTTCCTTTGCAATTATGTTAGAAATAAAAAGAAATACCACAAAAAGTGGTCGGTGAGTCAAACTTGATAAGTGTGCGAAAAATGATAATCTCCATATGTTATGGATTAATATCGTTTTTGCAACATATTTAGAATCCTTTTAACATCGGATTCTGGCGGATTATCATCTTGTTTAATCTTGAATTTGGTCGGATTCAGTCGGATTGAAATGCTTGTTTCAAAATTGGATTAGTGCGGATTTAACCAAACTAGAATCCTTTTAAAATCAGATTAGGTGGAATTCAGTCAGATTGTCATTGTTGTTTCAATTTCGGATACAAATTCAATTCGACTTCGGATTAGGCCGGATTCATTTGAATTGGAATCCTTGTAAAATCAGATTCAGTCGGATTCGGATCGAATCGCATAGGAATTCTTGTTTGAAAATCTAATTGGGTCGGACTCAGTCGAATAGAATTTTTTTTATCCAAAACTTAGCCAGGGAAAGAAAATAAGATGTGTTTTCGCAAAAGTGCAAGATTTAAAAAAAATATCATGATCATCATCATTCCTGTAGTCTTTTTTTACGGAGGGCATATTTCACATGCACGTGTTGAGTTATGTATAACCGACTACATATGCGATATATGCTATCTTTATGCGATATTGTATTTCTACGATACGATAATGGCATATTTCTTTTGTAGTACAGCATCCGCAAAAAAAAGATAAAACATTCAAACTTTATTCATATATTTAATTTTAATTTTGATTTTGAACGCGTAAATTTTGAATTCGTAGAAATAAACATATTTCTCTTTCTTTCGAAGCGATTCGAACCCATTAATCTCACTGTCATTTTCAATCTGAAAATGACCTTTGTACAATGCTTTTAATAATTAAAAAAATCATAAATTACTTTAGATGCTGCGAATTCAGATTACGTCATTGAATTGAGTAATTAATTTTTCGATTAAAAAGGAGTGTCGAATCCGTTCGTGATAAAGTTGAGAAAATCGCATTCACCTTGTGGCTGTTGCAGTAGGTGCTCAAAGCCAAAGCCATGGGTCCAGAGGGTCTCTCTCAATTCGTCGAAAAACAGGTTTCTTTGCTTCGACGCGCCACACGAAACCCGCATCGAATGTAGGTACAGCCTCTGACAAAAATATCCTATCAGACAGAATGTCCTAGCGACCGACAATAAATTACTCCCTTCGATCTTTGCTTTTCTGCGTATTTTTTTATTGCCCCGATGAACAATCCGTTTCCATGATGGTATATAGTTAAAAAGTAGATACTTCTATCAGATAAAAGGACGCTCCATCTATGAAGGGTAGATCCGAGGATAAGATCCTATCTCTGCGTTGAAAGTGTAAATTCTGTAAATGACGCCGAGGGTGATAAAACAGAAGTAATGAAACTGTAATTTCGTTAAACGCATGCTACCATAAGAAATATGAGTATACCAATCTGAATTTAAAAGTAAATTTCTTATTGACACCGATTGTTTGTCAAACAAATATTTTTGCACAGCATTATAAAAAAAATTCAAGGAAAACTTCAAAGATTAGATCATGATTTCAATACATGCTCTGGAAGAATTTCTTGTAATTTTTCTAGCTCAATGCTCTCTTACAATCATTTTACACTATAAAAGCAAAGGGTAAGACAGCAGCTGTTAAAAGACCTATAACTTATGATTACGTTATCGTAATGATATGTTATGAAGTAAGTTGGATTCATTCTGATTCTTTTTCCAGTTCCTACACACTTTTATGAAAAAATAAATCGATTTTCGGTCATTTCTTTACATTCAAGCAATGTGTAATATTTTTTTAGAGATAAACAGATTTTGAATTTTGATGATACAGCATCTTTTATTCTTTACATTTGCTGACGTATATTAAACCATTATACAACATTGCACAATAGCAAGAAAGATAATGTAGGGGCGGAAAAATATCAATTGCAAAAACATAATTACCATCTAATATAAGAAAGTGAAGAAAGTAGTTTAAATTCACTGTATAGTTAAATCCGACGATAAATCGCAGTTTTTCAGCGAGTCCATCTAGATCGCTTTGATTAGAGGAAGTAACAATTATTATAAGTTAGACAATTTTACCTCAAACACATTAAATTAAAATTGCGGTAGATTAGATAACATCTTTACACTTTATAGAAGCGAAACATAAACATTGTTCATTATTTAGAAATAAAAGAACCTGTTTAAATAAAAATTCTGCGTCACAGAGAAATTTATTACGTTTAATCAAGCCTTTTTTTCTCTTAATGAAAAAACCAAAACAAATTCATAATTCATATTCATTTATTAATATATCAAGGAAGTTGCGAAACATATATACAAACATACATTTTCTGCCTTTCTAGTTGCCTAAAATTAAAAAATTTCATATTTAGCTATTTTAATTTCGACTAATTTATAATTCGATGACTTATTCCTTTTGCATTCAAATTCTCCAATAGTCTATTTATCAAGAAAAGTAAAATCATTCGATAATATAAAAAACAACTAGAATGAGAGCAAAACAAAAACACCTCGGAGTTCTTGACACTTTCGCTTAATTGTTTAAAACCCGTTAAAAGTTTGAAAGCCATTTTCTGAAATAATAAATATTGGGAAGACGGTATAGGAAATTGGAGGAAAGTTGGTAAATTTAATTTCACGACGAACGTGAATGGTTCTTGCGGGCTCGCCCGTTTAAACCTATAGCAACCACGGAAAGGAAAATCTTTAAAAATACCGTTCGACGAAAAAGCTGCGCCTGCGCAGGAGTCATTGCGTGTCTGTCCCTGCTGCGCTTGAGCCGCCAAAACAAATCGTAAAGACGTCTTCCCGTTCCGAGCAGCATTTCCTGAAAAATCAACGTAAAAAGAGGCAAAGAGAATCCCGGCCAGTAACCGAGACCCCCGTCAACTTCCTTACGATGGCGCGAGAAGCCTTTTATATTTTTTTCGTATATACTGCACCTACAAAGCATCTCACATTAGCGACGCCATTCGATTTCAATAAACATCAAACTTTACTAATCAGGATTTATACGAATCACATTTTTCAAAAAAATTGCATCGCTATTGATGTCCGGCAACAGGAAACAAAATATGGCTAGACTTAAGATGTTCCATGAGATATTCGACAATGTGAAAACTGAAAAGTACATAAATCGATTTTGTCAAGATACCAATTTCCGTGAAAGTTTCTGCTGATCTAATTATGAAGCGAGGGATTCAAGTTCATAACTCATTCTTATCGAATAACTTGGCGATATCATTTTGAATGGTATTGGAAACTATGCATATAAATTTCCCAACTTAATTATTTGCAAGAAAAGAAGCCGATAGTTCTGATATATTTCAGTGTCATTGTACTAAAGAATAAACATTGTAAATTAAACGTTTCTAGTTTCAAACAAGTTTCTCGACAAAAAATAATTGATGCAATTATAATGCTAATAACTAGAATATGATAGTCATTTTTTTAAGTTTATTTATAGCCGCATCAACACGCGGTCATTAATCTATTGTATATACAATGGGAAAAGTTTTCCTCATTGGGATTCGAATCCGCGACGGGGCTAAAAAATTGCTGTGCTGGAAATCAACCTCACACCTTAATATCATCAAGCCACGTTGCCTCCTATCCTTATTTTCAATCATTTAGAATTTTCATCTTATGAAAAACTTAAAAATTCGACTTTTATCCTTATTCTAATTTGTAAATAATTATGCGAGTATTTGTCTTCAAGAGTTTTAATTCAACGATTCGTGGGGGTCCAAAAATAAACCTTGACTTTCTTTTCTTCAGACAAGATAAACCACTACGCGTGCTTCGCATTCATTCCTTATAGTGAATACACAATAAGGCAAGGTCAAACTTCTGATAAACTCCTCTGGCATTTAATGTACTTGTCCGGCATTTTGAAATTGAAGAGCCTTAGAATAATATTTTTTTTTAATTTGAGATTTTCGTGGATCAAGTTAATAAATAGAAATCTATCATGGAAGTAAAGAAAAGTATCGATTGAACTCAAAATGTCTCTCTATATATGATGACAATAAATGATCCAAGCGATATGATTGATTTATACTGTAATTTCCTTGAAATAATTTGCTTAAGTTTCAATTCAATGTCGTAGGGCGACCTGTAACTTTCTACCGCCTTTCCACCTGCATTTTTTTTTAATTCACCTGACAGTTGTTATTTTGCTGGTAAATCTTTAACTATTAAAATCCATCTACTTTCGCCGACAGTATCACAGATTACATATTGTAAGCTGTTAATACACATATGTCTTGCCTCTCTGTATAGAGAGTTTCTCAAGAGGTCAAGCCGAATATACATGCAGAAAGGAATATAACTCTTAAATTCGTAAGTTCATTAGTTTATCTTATCAGAGAAGCTAACGCCTTCTTTACCAGACCTCACAGTCTCTCAAAATCATGCTCGTTATTCTCCATTCGTTATTCTACAGAATGTCCCTTCTGCTTTAAAAAATTCATCAAACTTGAAAAATGCGTAAAAAATTTAAATTTTCTCTATAATGATTATTATAACAATTATTATAATAGTATTAATTTTAGTTAAAGATTCTGAGACAGAAAATATATAATGTTTACCATGGATGTTTCATTATTTGCAGAAAAAACGTCAAATTCGTATAACAAACAAGAATTGAATTAATATTCGTGATTCTTGCGCAGCTCTTCACTCAATGCAGATGAGTCGTTACTTTTTTACTTAAAAACTTCAAAAACCGGTTATATTCATTTTGGTGCAGCAGAAAACTTTTTATTACTTACAATGCGGATGACGGCACAAGACTAAAGTAACACATTTCACAGAAACTAGACCGGTTGTCAGACTATTTGTCTTTAATTTATTTGCATTTTAAGTCTTATTTATAGCAACATATAGCAGAGTAAATATTCGCATTCGGCAATGTCTTGTGACAATACTGTTTCAAGGAAAGAGACGATTTAGATGGCGATAAAATCACAACATTGGATATAAATGAAATATAGTAGGAATATACTTTCACTATCAATACCTTCAATCCATTTTCCCGATTTTTTTCATGTTAATCTCACTCATTAACATCCATAATGATTGCATCTTCTGTCTATAAGAGAGAGTTATTGAAAGCAGGAAAACAGTATCATTTTAAATAATCAGATGATTTATTTACATTAAGAACTTTGGCCCGATGGTTAAATTTGCCTCCGGCTACTCTCTTTGGATTAAAATATATGACGGAAGAAAGAGCTTAGTATATCTTGTGTTTCTAAAATTGTGTCAATGCGATCCTGAAATAGTCTTCTTGTTCAAATGAACTGTAATTCGGTTTAAAAAGAGTCTACGAAAGTGTCGTTCACAAGAAAAACAGCTTAAAAACTCTGCTGAACGTATAGCTGCGCGAAAGAGTCGCGCCTCGCGTTTCTTCAGCGTCGTTCAGTTCCGCTCTGTCCGTCGACGTTAAAAATAACGACGGGGGAACGTAAAGCTGAAAAAAGCGCTAGACGCAGTTAGTCCTGAAGTCGGGTCTTCCTCCTTGACTTCTGACACTTATCCAGAGTGCTTGTCGTCGTTGTAACGCGCGCTGTAACTTGTAACATGATACCATCATTTTTCAGCACCGTATTTGGTTACCCACATGAAAAAAATGTAAATTTCTATCCAAAAAAGGGACACTTGGAACCTAATTTCAAAAATCAATCCTGGGAGAATTCAAAGGTTTTTAATTTAAAGGTTTTGATTTAAGTATTTTTATTTTGCGATTTATTTATCTCAATCTCTACAAGAAATCGAGAAATTACGAGATGTAAATGAGTATATCAAGTAGAAAGCTGATCCTGTCTGATTGACGCATTAAAGACAGATTTCGATTAACAAGAGCGAATCCGGTGGAAGAATTTAGTTCGGTGCTCCGGGCATGGATTATAATCTTGGAGAAAAAACTCTCACAAAAAAATCACTGTCAACTACCATAGCTTCTCTAATTTGTCTTATTTTATTGAAATTGTGCTAATATCATGATCCAAAGTTTCTCTATAAACTCCAGTCAAAGTCGAACGTGTCTATTAAAAAAGTTCTACGACAACAATCAACCACTATTGCTGAATTAGTTCATTTATCTTAATATATTGCTGTTTGAAGGTGGCAGAGAAATCTTAAAGTTGTGGAAATAATTCTGAAAGTTCAACCGCTAACCGCTACTTTCCTTTTAAAATTGCGCGCGGACTTTATCGCTTAATACTTTACCCTAAGTGGTGCCATTATTCAATCCGGTCAAGTTCAAGAGCTCTTCTGATAGAAGTCAATGTTAAGCGGACCAAAGATGAGAATTTTCCCTTAGCCAACTTTTGCGGAAAGAGAAAAAGAGTTTATACATAAAAATAGTTTAACATTAAAATAGGAACCATCAAACGATCTTAAATGTCTAAAGACAGAGCTTTTTTCACCGATCATTTCAATGGACTCCACCCAATCCCTCCAAGGTCGAATAAATCATCTCTTTTGTTCTCTTTTGTCCTCGCAAGAAAGTAGTTCCAGTCCTGAAAACTGAGATATCGTCTAGATGATCGAAAGTCGTGTGGCAACTGGCAACGAAAAGTTCAACCTTATCCGGCTTGAGATATCGGCGATCAAAGTTGAAGGCTTTCCAGAACGTATGGGCTGTTTAAGGTAGTGGTCACTGATCTGCTAGGTCCCCTTTCCTCTCGAATATACGACTCCCCTCACATCACAAACCAGAACTGACGACCTCTCCCCTCAACTTTGCCGCACCAATTGATCTGTTAATGCTTGTCAAAAGTTCGGTTAATGAACATCAATAACTCATATGTATTTCAATATTCGTCAACTCAGAGCGAAACCTTTTAAAAACAATCCAATCATTAATTCAGAGATTTCAACATTTTCGTTATGAAACCTCTCCATCGCACGATAGTAGAGTAAACACATTTTCAGAGTAACCAGTGCTTTGCGAATACGTAATGCAAGTTACTCAATCGTTAACACTAAAGTGGAAAGAGTATACATCGATCACTATTGTAGTTGTACAAAGTCACTTGTTCGAATCATCAATCGCCATCCTTCAAATCACGTATTTCTTTACAGAATACATAATATATGTAACTGATTGCTAACTCGAAGCAAACTTTCCAACGTCTCAAGTGTCACACAGAATGAGACATTTGCGGAAATTAAGTTCTAATCATTGATGAAATACTGATTCAAGTACAACAAAAGTGGGCAAATTTTGGTACCAATTTGGCAAAGTCTGACCCAACCTTGGGCCTTTGGACCTTTGAAAGAGTGGAATGAATAGCAAAACGTTTCTAAGCAGATCCCAGACTTTCCCAAGATCTGAAGATCATCCTCTCCCTTGCAAGTTCCTATTGAGTGTGAATTCTAACAACCCAAAGCTTTCAAATAACGTTTGTAGTCTCCTCAAAAAAAAACGCCAAGTTGCTTTAGAGACTGTTGGTTGCAGTAGGTCGGTTATAGTTTCTGCAACCGTGCTCTTTTTGACATTGGTGAAGGATTTGACAGTGTGATGTTTTTCCGCAGGCTAGGTCAATTGGGGCGGGCGGGGGTAGCTAGAAATAGTAGTGGAAGAAGACGAGAGGGAGAGGGAGCTACGGATGAGGGGGACTTCTCGCGAAGATGGCTATAAACTTCTCCGCCTCGTTCGCGGCTTGCCTCGCGGCCGGGCTCAAGGTGCCTCGACAAATCATGTACTGCATCTCACAGGGTAAGCCCATATCATACCGTATCATACAGTGGGAAACTCGAATTTCCCCCTCAAATTTCCAAGGACACGTCATTTCCCTTTTAAGTCATGTGTTCTCTCTGTCCTTCGTTTTTGGTATGGGATTTCCCTAAATCAAAGGCTAAACAGATTATCCTAAAGTCAAAAAGTCGGACTGTAAATATACAGACTTACATTGCATGGAAATGGGCATCCTCGTCACTAAAAAAATTATATAAATGAATACACCGTCTCAAATAAATCTTATTCTACCTTAATGGCATTAAAAACATTAAAAAGCACACATTCTAAGATCGTTTACTCTGCGATTATCTCGTGATGAAATAGCAATGCCTTAATTAGAGAGAAAGCACTCTGCGCATTTTCTTCAATTGGAGCTCAACAAACAGAACATAAAAAGCACTTATAAGATATGCGAGGCGATCGAATATCAAAGAAAATTACTTTTCATTTTACTTTTTCTACTTTTCTATGATTTGAGATTTATTTGGGACTCCACTGCACCTGAAAGTCATATGTCTCCCTGCATTTGAGAGTTCTACATTGTCGCTCTCTCAGAGAATGATGACTGCTTCAATCTAGTTTAATTCACTTATGAATGCAGACATATGCTTTTGGTACTATATTCAGATATAATTTGATTCTATTTTATACTTGTTATTGCTCCCCAGATTCGTTTCTATATAATTTGTGTATTGTACATCCCTTAATGATCTTTCTCCAATGCTAAACGGCCGACAGCTAACGTATGCTGTTTCATCTTGTGATTGCAGATACTGGCGCGCCATACGTGTTGTACAAGGACAATATGGAGAGACCCCAAGGCCAGTGGGGCCCTGGGCCGGGATCTCTCCAGGACGGTGGACTGTATGCGCAGCAGCAGCCTCAACAACAGGGCTCCTCTTCGTCCGGTAGTCCACAGCAAGCCTGCGGTCCTCCAGTCGAAGGGGAGAGCGGACCACCGCCTTCACTTGCCTCGCCTGTTCCCTCGCCGTACCCTTCGGCCCCCCCGGAGCCGCAGGCCCTCACGCCAACCGACGATGACATTCAGTCCAGTCAACAAAATTCTCAACAACAACAACAGCAGGCACAGCAACAGGTCCAGCAACAGCAGCAGCAGCAGCAACAACAGCAGCAACAACAGCAGCAACAAGTTCAGCAGCAGCAACAGCAACAACAACAGCAGACGCAACCCCAAGATCACTCACCACAACAGCAACTGACGCCGCACGAAGTCGATCGTGCAGATTGTTTTCCGGGGTCTGGAGAACTGCAACAATATCCTCAGCACTACTTTAAAGAAGCTAGACCTCATCCTTCACCATCTGTGCCACCTCACATGCTCACACCTGGTGGCTTCTCTGCCTTGCATTATCTAAAACAGCCTGGAGTTATGCTCACGTCTCTCGGCCAAGGAGATGGAGGGCCTGGTCTCGATCCTCATCAATACGCGAGTCCGGGGGCGCCGAATATGGGGACCGGGTTACCCGACATCGTCCAGCAGAACGGAAAGTCTGGGAAGGGTTCCAACAGTGATCTTCGATTATTCAAGTGTTTGACCTGTGGAAAAGACTTCAAGCAAAAGTCGACATTACTTCAGCACGAGAGAATCCACACGGACAGTCGGCCGTACGGATGTCCAGAGTGCGGGAAGCGGTTTCGTCAACAGTCACATCTTACTCAACATCTGCGCATACACGCTAATGAGAAGCCGTACGCGTGTGCATACTGCGAGCGCACTTTTCGGCAACGTGCCATCCTCAACCAGCATCTGCGCATCCACTCGGGTGAGAAGCCATACCAATGTCCGGAGTGCGGAAAACACTTCCGTCAGAAGGCGATCCTGAATCAGCACGTCCGCACACACCAAGGCGAGCATTTCTCTCTGCCTCCCAGACTCCCAGAGGGCGTCCACCACAACCACACTGACCCACCCACAGCTTCTTACTGCTCTAGGAGCAACCAAATTGCTAACATACATAGATTCACTGATCACTCCTCTCAATCCACTCTTCCTCTTTGACCTGTCTAAGCAATTCATGACCCATCGCTCCTGTAAGCTCAAACATTCAGCATCAAAAGAGGAGAAATCCGTAGTAAGGGCAGACTAAGGGTAAGAATGGTTGAGCTGGACGCGGGGGCGCTGGTGAGCTGTGAGATAGATGAGCCTCCCTCCATTTATGCTCCACACCTTCTCGATTCTTCTGCTCTTTCCTTTATTTGAAGAGAGCTTGACCAACCCTTTAATCACACCAATCCTCAAGCCGGTATATTAACATATCTAGTAGACCTCTCTCTCTCTCTCTCTCTCTGTGCTCTCCTAACACATTTCCTTGCATCAAGGTGGAGGAGGTGGACCTCGGCCCATCGTAAAACAATCACGAATAGGTTTTCTCATTTTTTTAATTTCAATTCCTGTTTTTTCATACTTTTTCTCCGCGTAAAGTCTACATCGTGTCTGTCTTACGCGCCGGAGTCTCGGTTTCTTGATAGGATATCTTCTTCAAAACGAGTGATCGTAAGAAAGGAACAGGATGAAAGTCTTCTCTTTATTCAACTCTTTGGAAACGCGGATCAGCATTAAATAACATGAGCCACACTTCTGTTTTTTTCGAAACGATACTCGGATAAATATGCCATTAAAAGTAATAATGAATTCAGCAAACTAATATGATCTTGAAAACTTGTCATCCCTCGATTACTTAAATGTGTCCTTATCATTGCAGACGTAAGTCCACATCTGATCTTCAAGAACGGAATGACACCGACCCTCTGGCCTCAGGACGTGCCCTTTCCACCCGAAGAGGGCAAGGAGGAAGTGGCATCTACCTTCGGAGACACGGATACGCAGTCGGGGGCATTTAGTCCAGCACCTGATGCGAATTCGACACAATACCCTGCTTATTTCAAGGATCCGAAAGGTGGCAATCACACAGTTTTCGGTACTGGTGGAGCTGGTAGTTTCGGTGCTCTTCAATATATCAAGCAGCAAGGTGGAGGCAAGGGATGTTTACCTGACGTGATACAGCACGGTAGATCAGCAGGAATGCCACTTTATGTGCGTTGTCCCATTTGTCAAAAAGAATTCAAGCAAAAATCCACTCTCCTCCAGCATGGCTGCATACACATAGAGTCGAGACCTTACCCCTGTCCAGAGTGTGGTAAAAGATTTCGACAACAATCTCACCTAACGCAACATCTGCGCATTCATACGAACGAAAAACCCTACGGCTGCGTGTATTGTGGCCGAAATTTTAGGCAACGAACCATTCTTAATCAGCATCTTCGTATCCACACCGGGGAAAAGCCTTACAAGTGTCAACAGTGCGGGAAAGACTTTCGGCAAAAGGCCATCTTGGACCAACACACGCGAACCCATCAAGGCGATCGACCTTTCTGTTGTCCTATGCCGAATTGTAGGCGGCGATTTGCAACTGAGCCAGAGGTCAAAAAACACATAGACAACCATATGAACCCACACGCAGCCAAAGTTCGAAGAAACTCCAGTGGGGACACCAAATTACCTCCCGGCACGCCGACCGGTTTAGGGCCGGTTGCAGTATCTCGTGGCTTGACGCCGACCGTTGTTAAACCAGAACTATATTTCCCTCAGTGTTATGCGCCAGCTTTCAATCATCAACCACCCGTCTCGTCAGCCCAGTTCCCAGGACAGACCAACGTCGTCGCCGTAACCGGCGAGTTCAAACCTCCAACGGGGCTGCCGCCACAGTGACTAACCGTCCATCCTGCAGCCTACTAGCAAGCAGGAATTCCGCTGAGATTTCAGCGTTGTTTTGGCGCCGATATGGAAGCCGGATCGTCATCGGACCCATCGCTCAGATGCCAACCACTCCAGCAGCACTATCCGTGACATTTACCGCGCATTTACTAGAATCTTCTCTTTATTTTCGGCTAAAATTACTTTTAGTTCCTCCGCGTGCTGAGCTGAGAGATCTCCGAAGCCGAAAGGTAAGGTAAGATACTCAAGTGTCGTCTTGCCTTCAAACATCTCGATGTCTTCTTTCATTCGAATATTTTTAGGGTGAGCAGAGCTGAATTCAGTCAATGCTTATTGATTGTCTGTCTTTCTTGCTCAGTACGAGTCGTAAATGTAAGCAAATGTTCCAGTTTGCTTACATTTACAGCTCTTAATGAGTAAGAAAGACAGACAAGTAACAGGTTGCTGGCTATGTTGGTCAGGAATCAAAATTCAGCTTGGTAAGAAGCAGGGCATTGGAAATGATGCTAGCTAGTTGATCGGTGGATAGTGACGACACTGACCAGTCTGCACCTTTCACCTTTCTAGCTTCTACACCTGTACCTATACATCAAATTTACAAATGTACATCCATTTTAAGGAATTATTAACGTCTAATGTCCTTCTTCTTACCGGGAGATTAATTGGCATTAGTCAATAACTCCAATATGTAGGACAACAAACTATAGGACATCCCGAATTTTGAGCACCTGATTCTGCAATTGCTCGAGGTGTCTTAACGATAAGAAATTTGATTACTACATTATTGCTATGAAGGCATCTTTAATTGAATGACTGACTCTATTTCTAGAACAAGTTCTTGGCATTTATTGTTCGGGGTTTCTCAAGTTTGCTGCGACAGAATTTACGACCGCTACTAGCGTCTCCTTAAATATGATGATGAGCACGGATGCCATGCAAACATATTCTATAAATCATGAACTGAAATAGCTACTATATTAGAAGTTTATAAGACTACCAAGCGCTGACGTTGAGTAACACCGCAACAAAGTTTGAAGAGTGTATAAATCTAGAAAGATCATTAGACTGTCATTTCAGTTGATACATTATAGTAAGAGGTATACAAGCCTAATATACTTTTCTCATTGACAAGCTAAGAAAAATTGGAGAAACTGAAAGATAGTCTCTTATCGAGATTTATATGTTTATTTCTTGAAAACACCCTTGATAAATCTTGGGTGAAAATCATATGTGTTCAGAAATCAGCTGCTCACCCTAATTGTTCGATCAGCTCAGCACGATTCCTTTTATAAGTATGTACTTGAAGAGTTCAGCGTACCAGCCAAGGTGGTACCATCAGCACACACCGTTTCAATGTGTTTCTCTCGCCAAACGGGTTGAACATGTTCGATTTCGACCAGACTGAAATGATTGTGATACAATATTTAACTTGCCTATGTTTTAAAGAGTTGAAAAGTCAAGTTGAGTATATGAATCTTGGAGGAGAGTGAAGATGACGAGGAGGATGTCTGTAAATATGTAAAACGTTATCTAATTGTTTCATTGAACGAAAGGGAGAGAGAGAGATAGAGAGAGAGAGAGAGAAAAAGAGAGGAAGGGAACGATTGAGAGTGAAAATGAAAAAAGAAGAGAGAGAGAGAGATAAATATGGGTGAGTGTGTGAGTAAATGCGGGAACGTTCGTAGAATCGAAATATTGAAGGTAGAGGGTCATAAAGAGCTAAGGCGAGAACGTAAAGAGAGCAAGAATTGAAGAAAAAAAAAAGGGGAAAAATAAGTTGACGCCACCGGACCCTCCTTCTGCCAAGAGCTCACGTTATGACAGGTTGAGAATGATACAGTAGGAAGAAAGGTATGACTCTTGTATACTATTATAATATTCGAATGTATATTTATACAACTGATTAGTCTATCTACATGACGATATTTTGATTGGTTTTAAATCAGATTGGTGCTGATATAACTAGGTAAGCAAAACGAAAGAGGGAACGTGGAAGAAGGCTGAGACATTGTAGAGTAGAATAAAGTAGGATAGTTGATAGAGTAGCTCAAGTTGAGGACCCTGACTGTCCGCTCATCAATTTATTATCATCACCCGTACATTTCGTGGCAATACTTAACAAATTTTACGTAATAGAGATAGTCTTTTAAATTTCTATATTAAGACGTGTGATCTCTCTAATTATTGTATATTATATAATGATCTATACCTAATACACAAGATACAAGTATATTATAATTACTTATTAGGCAGTCTACATAGTCTTTTAATTTAGACAGAGATTCGAAATGATAATTGTGCGGCCATATTTACTATGGCCTGTTCGTAGTGCCTCGGAATTGCTGCTCGTGGCAGTGATTTGATCGTATTTTAGGAAGGTATATTATTATATTAATACTGCAATTATCGATACTCTGATACAGTACTAAAACATAAAATCGTGTCATAATTATTGTCACGTTAAACGACTCATATTAAATTATTATTGAAATTTATCGCGTATTATAATCTATATGCAAGGCACCAAGCAGCAAAGTATAGCGCTTTGACAATGTGATCGTGATGGCTCTCAAAGTCTTTCTTCTTACACATTAGGTTTCTCGCTTCTCTTCTATTACATCATTGCATTTTCGAAAATCCAGATATCAATTCTCAGATTCAATCAGTTCTACCAAATTCATTCAATAAACGAATTATTCTTTGGAACTAATTGAATTCTCTTGAATTCAGGTGCATCAAAATTGCTAATATGAAATAAAATGAATCTTAAATTGTCCATGATGAGAGTTAATCTCTTCGGAATTAGCAAAATGAAGAAATGACAGAAATTGTAGTATTTCTTCTGACTGCTGTTTAGAATGAGCTCGCGAATTGAACATTTCCACAGGATGCACTTCGCCCGACGCGTCTCTCTCGCTTTGATGCATTTAATGCATCGAGAGTGGGATGAAACCTCGGTAGCTAAATCCCGTCTGACTGGTTGGTCGCTCGAGATGCATTCTGTTCGCGTTGGTAGCGCGAGGCCAAAGGGGGAAAAAAGACTGTACATTCAAGAGAATGAAGAGCGATACTTTTTTAGGCAAGCCCTCGGTGTGATATGAGGAGTGTTGTTACGACGATTTAGTTGTACGTATTAACTTTATCCTTTTCTTATATACTTTAATGTCAGTACCGCTGAACGAATGCTCACTACACAATATACATACTACACATTTTGAAGTGTTTACAATACACATAACTCCATACTGAAGGTACAATTGCCGATTTCCGTATACCTCGCTAATAGCTATATTTTAGCATATGTCTTATCTTCATCTGCAGTAACGTTAACGACTGATAAGCTGTTTCTGTACAGACTACATACAATGTTTTTTTTTGAGATTCTATATCATTGTTTTACCCCAATGCCCAACTTATGACACTCAATCTGTTAATAAAAGTGCCGCTTTTGTCATTTTTTCTGAAACGTTCCTCATTACTTGAGATCTGAGCGTTTCAGAAATGGAGTGATCAGAAAATTGGTCGCGCAATAAATTCGATTGTAAAAAATTCCCTTATATAAAATATTGTTTGAATATCAGATCACACAGTGATTTTGTCGAAACTTGTGATAGGGTCGTGCAATAAAAATCCAAATTTTGTTAATTTTTTCTGATCATTCCACGACACTCTTGAAATCAACTCTACTACTTAACAGGGATAATCATTTTAGCAAACTGTAGGGATTAAAATGAGAGCGAAACTATAAACTTTAATTTTAATTGTTAAAAGCATATGAATATTAATTCATTTTTATAGGACAAGCTTATTTCAAATCAACTTATCATGAATCAAGTTTGAACATTTGTATATTTCGATACAAGTGAAGTTACTGAAATTTTGAGTTATATTTTTATAGAACTGGTAATATATACAGTCATTTTTCTCAGTGATGTCAAACTTAAATATGTACTGGCATATTAGCACTTTTTATTGCTTATTACACTAAATATGTATGCTGGAAAATATTCAATCTGTCTTACAAACTCGTGTAAAAATGTTTTTTGATGCTATAGTTACTCGTTGTTATATTATTATGATAATTGTAATTTTTTAAAAAATAACATTCTCGGGCAGAAAGAACTCGCTGTACAGTTGCAGACTATTACTTAAGACTTGAAGAGACGTGAACCTTTTCTTCGTTTAACTTGCCATCTGCTAAAAAAAACTCGAGTTATGCGTACTTAATTCTGCATTATAAGAATCTTACTTTGCCGCTAGGTTTTCATAGCAGAACTGAACCGAACACTTTTTATACATTACAAGTAATACCGTCTTATGAAAAGTATATGAGGAAATTACCAGTTTTGCATTTCTGATTGAAGGGGGTTGGTAGGTCTTTGATTTAAAAAGAAATATTACATAGATGTACCGATTAAATTCCCCCTTGGGAAATAGTTTTGCTTTTTTCTAAAGGAAGAAAATATTTTTGATCAGGATAGAAACGCTTTCATCAATATTTTAATTTATTCAGTTGAAAGTACCAAGATGATACTTTTCTATTGCTTTTTAAAAATAGATTTTTACTTTGTGCTTTTCTTCATATAATAATTACCTATTTTTGCCAGAAATTCAGAATCTCAGCATAATGTCGAAGGGGAATATACTTTGCATTGGCTTTTTTCGAGTGCGAGTTGAGACGAAATATTAGAAAATTATATATATAGATATATATATATAAATGACCTATATTTCATAGGCAAACTGTAGATATCAAGAGATCTTTTGTTTATTATTATTATTATTATTATTATTATTATTATTATTAATTATTATTCTTATGATTGTACCCCGTACTCCTGATATATTTACATTATTTCATAACGATATTCTTAGCCTTTCGTCAGAGATTTTTGTGTACATCGTAGAACTTAGTTTCTATACTATAGAGTTTTCGTTTTTATATAATATATAAATGCATATATATATATATAAATATACAAAAGGCAAAACTCGTAACTATTACTTTATACTCGAGATCACAGAAGGTTTTGATTTATGAATAATTGCTATTCAATATTCTTTACTCTCGCAGTCACAAAATCTAGAGTGTGATATTCGTTTCAAAAAACTTGATCGGAGTCGCGTTTTTTGTATTTAACAGTGAGGTTAAACTAGATATTTATTGCGTTAAATTTTTCATTTCGAGATATTTCAATCGTTTGTAAAATTATAAGTGAAATTTATTTTTTGTTAAATTCGAAATTATTTCTCTTTTTTTTTTTTTGTTTTTTTTCTTGTTCGAGAGCATGTTATTTACAAAGCAACGAAGTCCGCCCTTTCTCTCCATGTTAAAACTATATCGAAGAGGGGAGAAAAGTGATACGAGAGCATCGCCATTTGCATGGAAACTTGTTAATATTGTTAATATTAGATTTCGTCGTGCCATAAGTGTCTAGTATACCCACACGCCGATTTTTATATTTGTGTTATATTGTGTTTTTTGATTCTACGAAAAACCACCGACGGAGATGCAATTTTTATTGATGTTTGCTTGACAGTGAACCGTTATTCCAATAATTTAACATGTAAACTCAAAGTGTTGAATGGCCAAGGGATTTTTTTATTTAAAAATATCAAACAGAGACCAATTGAAAAACTAGCACATGTTGATCTCAAAACACCTCAATATTTAAGTTGTTTCATCTGCATAAAGAGTTAAAATTACTTTCTTAGAAGTTTACTTTCTTAAACTGTTGAATCTGGCCATTCAGACTGCAGTAGACGCCACAGCCACAATTAAATTTTTTTCTTCGTTTTACGCTTGTTTGAGTTAATCCAGCATTTACTCCACAATTCACCAAGTATCTCTTTACACCAGTGAAACTTGTTTAGACTGTTACTATTTCGCACAGAATATTCGCCGAGCTCAGCATCCCTCTCGCCCACTGAATGCTCAACGTACATTAGGTTAAGATTAGATTATCTGATATGTAAATTATTGTTTCCTTTATAAGACTCAAGCCAGGCCGATTAACGCCTGACTAATCGCGATGGGATGATGTGTCCGGCAACGCGAATCTTTTTTAGTTATATATGTATATTCTATTTAACATTTTTTTCTCAACGCGTTCGCTGTCCATCGCTACTTTTAAACCCATACTTTTTTTTTATAATGCATGATGAATCGTTTGCAATATTCGACATTGATAAATCAGGCAAAAAAAAAAGCTTGTTATCTTGGGCAGTATTAAAAATAAATATAAATGAATGAGTACAGAAATGTTAGTTGAAATAATTGAATAAAAACTTTTTTACTTTTATACGTAGTTGCCAGCGCACTTCATGCATGTAATAAATTCGAGTGGCAGCGAACGCTTTGACATCTTATTGTACACAATCTACACTCATATAAACGTCCAATCCTGGCTCGCAAAACGTTCGTTAAAGCAAGAAAAAAAAAAGAAAAAAAAACATTAAACGCAAGATCTCGCTTCAATAGAAAATTTAGCTTTAATACTCGATCGATGCTAAGCAGGTGCAATAGTACATGCAGACATATACACACAAATGCATTTAAATATTATACGTATATAATGTGTTTTTTATTAGATACAAAACTCGCACAATCGTAATATTGTAAACAATTGAAACGACCGCCATGCCAGCATCGGTGTTGCATGTACGACATTTTTCGAATGTGCATGAAAGTAGCGAACGAACCGAAATAAATTCTGTTTCATCTCCATTGCAATTATAAACGAAATCAAAGAGGGACGTTTATACTGTAACAATATCGTACTTTCTTTTTTCTTTGCCGACATTCAATTCTCTTCTTCTCATTTATAAAAGAGTTCTTTTGCGAAATAAAACAATAATCACACAGCAGTATGTAATAGGAATTCTGATAGCTTTCTTGCAGTCTCTACATTCCAACATTCATCTCATGAAACTTTACTACACATGCTTTTTTTGTATTTTACATTTTTTACATAAATCGAGCTGTAACTGTAAAGTTATAAATATTAAGAAATCCCAGATTCCGTTGAGTTTTGTTACAGTAAATAAAATGGTTTTAACGATGGTGCAAATTGAACCATTAGAATGATCGTTACCGGTGCAATAATAATCCTCTGCAAAGCATGAAGCCGATTTTTTCGTGAAAAATCTTCGCTGCTTTCATAAAGTTATAGTATATGCAAGTTATAGAGGAACCAGGTTCCCAGTAGTGATTTAGGGAGCGGGAGAGCGAAAGATTATTTTTTTCGTCTTATAGATATGTTTTGTGACTGACGAGTGTCTCGGCGAAAACGGGCCCTGACCTGACCGAACCGGCAGCTCCCAAAGATCACCAGGATATCATTATACTTTCCTAATCTTAAATAATATATAGTGTCACTGCATCCGTGAATGTCGGCCAGGATATGGGCCCGTACACATGCCTGAGGGTGTTCTGTTTTCATTTTAACTTTTTTATATAATAAAACATACAATAAAACCAAGCGCAAGTTTTTCTTATCCTTTGTTTCCGTTTATTCGCTTGCTTCTTTCCTTTCTGTCTTTATTCTTTTTTTTTTCAGTCAAGCGCAGTTTTGCCGATTCACTTCAACACGGCACCTTGTACAATATTCAAGTTTTTTTTTTTATCAATTATTTTATACTTCATCTTTGAATTATATAAAAACACAAAAAGATTGCAGAAAAGTGCTTTAAATACAATTTTTTTCAACGGAATATTTTCGACAGAAAACAGTATACATTCATATATTTTATTTGATGCATTTAATCTTCAGGACAAATTGCAAATTACCAGATAGTAAAATTTTCCTTTTATTTACATATTCAAAACAGTTTTTATGATTTTATTTCTGTTTTTGCTGATTTTTTTCCATATAAACGGAAGCTTATGCGTGCGTTTTGCAAATATCGTTGTGCTGCTGCATAAAAAGGACATAATGTGGCTGTTGCCAAAAACAAGTCGAGTTACGTGGCTCACCGACGTCTGTGCCACCTTAACCCGTCGTTTCGAATCCGGTTAGACCGGTTAGGCGGGATGTTAGATTTTCGCGGGATCGCACTTTCGGTTTCAGAATATTGTGTCCTTGAACATAACGTCGTGATCGCCAGACTGAAATGGGCTCCATGGGTTCGATATGAGTGATCCAAGACAAAATCGAAGTTGGATCGAGCGTTATTAATTGACCCAGTTCATAATCGCGAAATAATTCTTTTTTCATTCCCTATAAAATAAAAAGGAGTACCATTATTTTTATTTTCTTCTGATATGCATTATTATCCACTGAGAGCTCAGATAACAAACATAAGAAACAATAGCTTAAAAGTACTCAGCATTGCATCATAATTTAAATTTGAATTGAAGCTGAAATTCAAGTTCTGGCAGATTGTCTGACACTACTTGGAATTTTTCACTTCGGGCGTTACCGGCTGTTACTACTGTCTGTCCTTTTTCGCGCTTCATACTTATCTCTCTTATAAAATATCTTTCTTTAAAATGTCTTTAAGATTGGGGGGTTTAAGATGTACTTTAAAATCTTCTGAAATTTACTTCAATTAAATTTGTTGCAATTTGTTCAAGTTTTTGAAAACCCCTCGAAATCCGCAAATAGGTAGTCAAAACGCATAAAGATAAATGTTATCCCCGAGCAGCGGTAACAGTGGTAATATATAGGAGCGACTCATTCAGAATTGGTACTCTCAACGTAAAACAAAGAGCCACCAATCTTTTGTGGAGGAGAGTCTGTGCACTCTGTTGTGTTTCGTCTTCGAACTTCGGTTGAAGAAAGGCGGGACAAGAGGAGACTCGGAATGTCTGCGAAGAGCTGGACGAAGAGCAGGAAGAGCAAAGAGAGGCTAACGAAGAGGAGAAAAGAGGGATAAAGAGATGAAGAGAGAAGGAGCGAGACAGAGACGAATGAAGAGAGGGAAAAATTTCTTTATTCTGCCTCTCGTATCAGCGGCGTAAGTTCGCCCGAACGACGCACTCTTTTCATTGTCAGTATTATGACTAAATGATGCACTTAGCTGTAAATGAGAAACTGAGGAGCATAAACGAACAAGTGAGTTAGTGACGTATTGAATGGGTAAGGGCAGCTGAAGGTCACGCAAAGACCAAAGATATTTTGCAAATATGGTAAATATCATTAGGGGCGATAGAACCTGCAGCATATAATGAAGTTTTTGGTATTGTCGACATGAGACGAGCGAGTAAGAAATTAATTAACTGGGCTGAAGAAAAATTGCAGTTGCTAGGGGATGAAAATCAGGGGAGAGGAGATTAGAGTAGGAGAGAGTGAAAGGGGTCAGAAGAGGTGAGTAGGGGGTCCACTCTCCCCGCTCCCTTCAGCAGAGTTTTGCAAGCTGCGATGGGAGAACGCCCTTGACTCGGACTCAGTTGGTGGGGGAGTGGGACCGTCGAGTCCGCCGAGTGGCCTTGAGCCGGCTTGTCTCGGCCTGCCGTTTAACAGCGTTTCTCAATCAGACTGCTATACAGCTCTGCTGTCCCACTGGAACTTCAGGGGGGCCCTACTCACGTGACTTGCTCTTGTGGTGCACGGAAGACCAGTTGTGGCAGAGTCTGCGCAGAATTTCTTCGCTTGACTACCTATATCCTCCATATCCAATGTCCACAGGACACTCAAGTGCTAATAAAAGTGCAATGAGTGAATGCTAAAAAGAACTCAATTTATTATATTAAAGGATACACCTGACTATGCTAAGTAAAACTTGAGGGTGAAGCCCAGGCCTTCAGATGAACTGGAAGCGGATGCAGCAGGTGATCTGCGTGGTCTTTCAGACTAATTGCAATGTTAAAAATTAGACCCTATCTATCAGCATCCTCTCTGAATATGGTAATCCATCTTATCATGCTAGAAATTCTCATTTCGACTTAAATTGTTCATTTCCCGTAACCGAATCAACATCAATTATTACTCCGACGAGAATATTACTGCGGACTCGTAATTAGGATGTCATTTTTATACCTGTAAAGCTGCAATTTAGATGCTTTATTAGCTTGTTTTTTATGGAAGAGATTTTCTGGATTCTGAGGGATACCCATTGGAAACTGGTGTAAACGGCATTTGGGCCGGCTAGACTAAACTAAAAGGGTTGAACCGCCTCCTGATGCTGAAATTGGAGATCCTCTTAAATCCCGCGAAATCGTTAAGTCCCTTGAAATCGTCGAAATTTGGTATATATTTGACTCCATAGTCAAGTGTATAAATTTCTCTTTGATAATTCTCAGTTTCTTCAAGAGTCTAACTTTACATAAGGAAACAGAAACCTTTTATTCTCAATATTCTCAATAGCATGGCCAAGGGGTTATGAGATATCCCATCGGACAGGGAAGAGGATATCCTTGGAATTCCTGATACATACTTCTCTATCATATAAAAGGGATAGACATTGAAAGAAAATAAGCCATATACATAGGCACATATATTATGCAAAAAAGTGAAACAATACTTGAAAATTCCTTTATCAAAAATATTCCACGAAAGGTATAGTTCTGGACCTCGTCTCGGGTAACGAAATGTTTCTTATAAAGAGTTTAACATACCATACAACATACATTGTTTCATACATTGTAAATTTTAAATTCAAGCACCGACTCGTTGCTAGTGTTCAGCGCTCAGCCGCTTTTACTTTCGATGCGCACTTACATATTCGAGAGGGCACGCAGATATATTTACCGGGGCGATTCGCGTCGAATGCAACTGTAGCAGTCGGTAAAAACGCTTAGAATCGGTGGCTCGACAGTCACGAGCGATGGAGTCATTGACTCTCGAAACGAGTTGACGTGAACGAGTTCAAGGTTCACGAACTTGGCACGCCGACCGTCGCGGCGGACGCCAGCCTTTACAATAGTTTCCAATGTCGTAGAACGCAAAACACTTAGCTCTCAACCAAAGATTCGTAATAACGCTAATATAAACTCTACAGTACGTTTCCTTCAACTTTCCCTACTCGACTTTGCTCTACATAAATTCCAACATTTAACACACACAGTTCGCAGGTTTAGAAATCTCAGTGCACAGGTCAACAAATGATCTTTTTGTCAATGTTAACAATATTTTGTATCATATAATTAATTCATAAAGCCTATCTCACACCCCAAGTCCCTCTTTCAATATACACACAGCCACTCTCTTCCTCCTCCGCTCTTTCCCCTTCCTAACCCTCGCCCCCTCCTACCTTTTATCACCTCCTCATACCCTTCTATCATTTCTTCTCAGGGAATGGAGGGAAGCAGATGGAATATATACTTCCCTCCATTCCCTGCCCCTCCTCAAATTCACCCTAATGACCCCTCCTAAATGAGAACATTTATAATCATCACCCCCTCCCGTTACATCTTTCTACCCTCTCATCATCTGTTGCGATATCTTCACCTGAACTCAATCTGCTTTCTTCATCCTCTCTGACACTCTTCAACCAAATCCTACCGACCCCTCCTCTTAGTCACTTCTTCTCATATATCTCTCCCTCTCCCCCTTATATCCTTCTACCCTTATCCAATTTTCTCCCCTCAACACATTCCATTTGCTTCCATCCTCTCAACTCCCTTCACACGTATACCAAATACTTTTCTTTATATGAATCACTCTTCACCCCTCAATATTTCCTTACCCCCTCCACTTTAACCCCTCTACATTTTTTCCCATAACATTCTTTTCCCTCCACATTTCTCAATCCTTCATCACTTTGCTCCTTCTCTGCTTCCTTACCAGTCTAAACCCTATCTCCTCCCCCACTCTTTAAGATCATCAACCCCTCCCATTTTCACCTTCTCATCATCTCTTCATTTCTTCACTTCAACTTAATTCATCTGCCTCCTCCATCTGCCTCCCTTGGACCAAACCCTACTGATCCCTCCCCTTAGCCACTCTACCCTTTTTTCTTTTTTTCAGCCTAGTCTACTTCTTCACCTAAACTCTATCTCTTCCCCGCTGTTCTTAAAGCCCCCTCCCCCTTTATATCCTTCTACCTTTGTCTCATTTCCTCCTCTCAACGCTATCTATTTACTGATAATGGTTGAAGAGTTTTACCTCTTCAACCATTATATCCTAATTACCTCTATTCTTTTTCCTACAGCATCCACCCCTTCCCTTATAACCTTCGCCCCCTCCCTTAAATTTTTCTATCTTCTCGTCAATCCCCTCATATCTTGATCTTGAAGATTCCTCTGCCCCTTCTCTATCAAACCCTAATGACTCCTCTTTTCGGCACTTTACTCTAGGGCCATCCATAAACCACGTGGACAGGTTCTAGGGGAAGAGGGGGTATGACAAAATTCCACGATCCAACTATATTTAAAAAATTATACCTGGAATGCTGTCCACAATTGGGGGAGGGGGGGGTCAAAAAGTGGTGAAAAACTGTCCACGTGGTTTATGGATGGCCCCTCTCCACTTCACCCTCATTTTCTTAATTTTTCTAACTCCCCCTTCCCCATTATCACTCCACCTCCTCCACCACCCCTCTTGAAATTTTTTGTACCAATTCCCGAAGGATGCTGATACTTGTAGAGGAACCTGTATAAAAGATCGTGTATTTTCAGCTGGTTGATATCTTGAGTGAAACTTGAAATTTCGCTGCACTTCTCGATGAAATACTTGATACGCATATTCGCATTCTATATATGGAGGCTTTCAGGCCCCTGCCTCCCCCGCCGCTCATTTTAATCTGAACCTGAAGGTCTAGGAAGGGGAAAGCCGATCTTTCTCTCCGGTATATAATAGTGCTCGCACTGACGATGCACCGAGATCTACTTTTTTTAAATTTTATTTGCTCCTGCGAAATACCGGCTGACAGTTTCTCCGCCCGAGCGAAATAAAAAATCTCGGAAGCAGAGCGACTCGGTACCGTGCGGAACATCCTTCCACTTGGCCTACTACTCCACTCCGCTCTCCGCGGGCAAGCTCAGGCTTTTCTTTTTACTCAGGCCACTTCCTGCTGAAACTTTTTCTTTCTTGTGTTTTCACCGTTCCTTGCCATTGCCTTGTAACTGAGAGTAAGGGAGAAAGAATGAAGAGATGTGCAGTTGGTGAACAGACAGAAAATGTGATCGACTCCATGCGATTGTGTAATCCCATATTGCATATATTTATATATGCAATAGTGAGCATAATTTATATTATCAACACAATCAGTAGAAAAAGATTAAGTTTAAAAGTTACATACATTTTTTTTTTAAATACTTTTAAAGGAAATGTCAAAAATTCGCAGTTTTCTACAAAATGGGAAATTATTTGACAGGAATATATAATTCGAAATCCACAGCAAAAGATAAAAGTAAATTTGCATTTCCTCTAGATAAGTAAATCAGGTTGATACAAGACAGGTTCTATTTAAGTAGAAAAAGTAGATTTTTCCAGCTATCATGTGAATCTATTAAAATCAATAAATAAAATATCCGGTAAAAAGATTAGTACTCTAAATTTGAATCAAATGAAAAATCAGTCATTGAAATCTTATAAATCTGTAAACGTCACTGGAACTACTGAAAATTTCAGTGACTTTTCACTGACTATCAAGAGATTTTCACTGAATAAAATCGAGAAAAGAGAGTCACTGAGACTCAGTGAAATTTCAATGATTCAATTTTAGAGATAAACCCAAATCCAATGACAAATATCATTGTTTGCTAAATTTCAATGAACTTCTTTGAAGCTCTTGAAATTTATCTGTAGATTATTTATTCTTAGACAAAAGGCATGCATTTAACTTGCAAATCAGACAGATGACGCTTGCCTACGCCACTGAAACGACTGCTGACCTTCGAATCGGAGTATGACCGTTTTTGTGCCCCACCGTAGTCTAAGAAAGGAGGGTCTTCAGAATCAGAGAGAGAAAGAGAGAGATGAAGAGAGAGGGAGAAGAAAAATCGCGGTCTACTCTGATATACTCCATATTTGCTTGCCCATCATCCTTAAAAATTTATCACTATAATATTTATGCATTTCTCTTATTTCATTTAATTTGTCTTTATTTTAAAAAATATAGGTGTTCTAAAGCAAATAGGTACACTGAGGATATTTTTTTACATTTAAAAAATAAGGTATACGGATTTCGGCTCAAACAATTTAAAATGCACAAACAATATAACAAAAATTCAATCGAAAAAGCTCAACAATTATATCGTTGGAAACTCGGTACTTTCAATAATAATCTTTCTTCAGTATTTACGGAACAACAAGAAACGAAACATTTTAAAAATATATATATGTTTTTTTGAAAAGCTTCAGAAGGAACCTGTTGACATCTTGACTTGTCCAATTATAATTACAATTTGAATGTAACTTTTGAAATGCTTAATAATAGTTGAAAAGAGAGAGAAAGAGAGAGTAATCAATTAATGCAATTAGCATTTTAACTCTAAGATTTGAATCAATCATTTTTTTAGTGTTATTGAACTTGCAGTAAACAATGATTTATATTATGATCTTCGAGAGAGGTGATTCTACCAAGTACCGAAAATACGTACTGTACTGTGACTTATACGAAAGATAAGAAAAATGTATATACATTAGCAATTAATTTAAGAGCAATTGGGTTAAATTTAATTAAATTTAACATAAACAATAATTAAACCCATCTATTACCGCGCAACGTGATAATTCTAATTGTGTAGCTGCTTATATCAAATTCATTGAATTTCCGAAGCTTCAGATGCAAAGTTGGTAATGCTGACTTATTTTTATTGTACCATAATGTACATATAGTCAGAGAAAAATATTAATGTTGATTGTTTGAGAGAGTAGTGTATAACATTCTTAAAGGCTGAAAATAGTGAAAATGTATTTTACTCAAATTTTTACATCTTTTATGTCAAATGAAAATAATTTTCTCTGAATATATGTCAGTTTCTTTTATAATAATATAATTAGAAATATTTTAAGTTGTACATCGACACATTGCTTTATATCTTCTCAAGTTTCTCATATTATTTCTCAACCAAAAATATTTTCATAAAATTGCTATGCTAATGTAATCCAGCATTGTCAATTATTTGAATCAAATTTTCAAAACAAAATCAGTAGACTTTTCAAATCCTTCAAATCAAGAGGAATTATAATGAATAACTTAACTTTAATTGAGTAAATTTAAAATAATTTTTAAATTTTATGTGATATAACTGTGATTATAACGATGAAAAGATTCTTCATCATTCCAAATTAATGATGATATGAATATAAGAAAAATTTGTTCAAAAATACGACTTTTCTTCTAAAGAAAAATGTTTCTGTTGAAATTTCAATTTTGATTAAATGTGTAAAAATATATACTTCGTATTTAACGGAAATCTTCCATAATCTGATAGATTTTGCAATAGGTATTTTAAAATCTCTCTTTAAAGTTTAATCCGCAGTATTCATAATAATTTAAAAGTATCATCATTTCATAAATCGTAACAAAACGGAAGATATTGAAAACTAAATTATAAGATATACTAAAAAATGAAATCACATTTTTTCCTCTGCGTCGACTTCATATATTTTCACCTTTATGTACCTATAATTATAATTTTCTTAATTTATTGATGATTTCATTCCTTTTTAAAAAATGGTTCTTTGCCAAGCAAAAAAATTCAGAAGACATCCTCATGACTTTAATGTTTGTCCAAGGGATGTTCTCCAGAATGATCTGCTGTTGCCCTAAATATGCCCCTTGAAATATCCATAAAATATCTTCATCTTTGGCTCAAAATTTATATCGATAAATACAAATTGTTCAAATTCCACAATCGCGAAACACAATGTTCAAGGTAAGCGTTTCAATGATTGAAACTGCAGACAATCAGGGAATATTAGAATTAAATGACCCAAGCCAGTGTCAATAATTGGAACACTTATCTCGCAAAAACTAGAAACAATGCCATTAAAATGTAATAACATTGTCAGAAAACAGCAAGATGTCTATTGGTTTGATAAGAATTACCATAATCATTCAACATTTATCATTTATCATTTATCACTCATCATTTATCGTTTATAACTTATCACTTATCCCTTATCAGCTCAAGTTTCAAGCCTCGATCGAGAAAGCTACCCTGTAAGAGACTGACAATCTACACAAATCACAATACTCACAATCAATTATTATTTGATGGTTATTTATTAACTTGGTTCAAATTGAACAGATCATAAGCGCCGTATACTCTGTACTGAACGCTTTTAGCATATATGCATCCATACATGTATATTTTATGTAAAGCTACACAAGAAACCGATCGAGATATTTATTAACTATACATATTTGTTACCATTGAATGTTGTTATTACATCGGCTTTATAAGAGTATGACCAACAGTTGTTCAGTCTGAATCATCGTCTGACTCATTATTGTCTGATACGAAACACTGTCAGAGGAATTTCTTGAAGTAGGGTTGTTTTTCTTGTTAATCAATTGTATAACTCGCAAGAATATTTCCACACGCTGGTGTATATTTCTGTCAATAGTCCAAATCACTTGTTGGTTCCCGCAACCAAAATTATTGGGCATTAAGGGACCAATACCATTGATTTACATATACATATTATATGTGTTTCCTCAGAGTTAAAACCTGTTCATCTCGTGAAAGAAACATTGAAAGGAAATCGGAGAAATGTTGTCAATTCTGACGCTCATAAATTTGTGCAGCAACGAACACAAACTCATTGTCAAGCAATTATCCCCGATGTGAGCTCGAATAATCAAAAAGTGTGGTCGGTGTCGTCCATGAACGGGAAATGGGCTATAGTAACAATAATGTATTCGTTCACAGTGCCGTTTTTCAACAGAAATATTGCGTATACGATTCATTATTTGTCTCAATACGGGTGGACATCGGCACAACCCTACATCAAGGAAACAGCACATGGAAGGTAACGTGGTCAAAGATATATTATTGCAATAGCTGCCGAATGCGACAATGGCAATATGTGCCCGCGTAACCCGCGCACGTCCACATATATACAATTATACATACACAAGCAGAAAGAAACAGCACTCGAAATGTTTTATATTTTTGCACGGATAAGAAATCACATTATATAACGTACAATAAACAATAAACATGTCCTTCCAAGCGCAACCTCAAAATAACAAATGTTACATTTCTTATTTTTGCAATAACGCCCATCCTCAATTTTACGATGTCCGAACAATGTCGAACGCATAGTGATATACTATATCAGCTAGATTCATTTGCTGAAGACAACTAGATTCATTTCTATACAAAAACTGTATCCTCGATTTTTTACTCGACGATTGTCTACTGTACCATAAAAAGAAGTCATAACGATACGATTTATTATTATAGTACATACATGTATATGTCTACCGTTTAGTAATTGTTACTTGATACGAGATACGATGCCATTTGAAAATATGAAATTTTGTATACGAAATGACAGGATCGTCTTCTTTTATATACCATTATTAAGTCATATATATTATATATACTTGTATGTAATAATCATTTTTCATTTTATTTCTTTACGACTTTTCGTTATTTAATAGCAAACCGAAGGATGCAATTTATTTTAAGATCCCAAATAAAAGTCGCATGTAATACTATACTTGAAATGCCATCTAATAAGGGCAAGGCTGCTACAGGTGACACACGGAAAAAATTATTTTCTTAGATTTTAAAACAGTATTTATTGACTCTCGGACACAGAGAAGTCAGAAAGTCAGTAAATACTGTTTTAAAATCTAAGAAAATAATTTTTTCCGTGCACATATTTTCAGATTTAGTTGTAAACTATTATTCAATTTTTAAACGCTTTTTTAAAAAAATTTCAAGGGCGTTGGATCCAAGTGTTAAGGCCATCTAAGACTTACCCGATCCCTACCTTACCGACATTTTTTTTGTCTGCAACGCTACGTCTACATTTATTGAGATACCATATTGAAAATTTCTGTATTTGAAGCTAAAGCCTTAAGTTCGTTTGTCTGGTCTTAAATATTGATATTTAAAAAAACAAAATTTTTTCAAACAATTTTTTTTTATTTTTATAAAAATTTAAGACCAGACAAACATACATTAGCATATTTTCTTCAATTTTATAAATTTTCAACTTGATATCCTTATAAATGTAGACGTAGCGTTGCAGACAAAAAAATGTCGGTAAGGTAGGGATCAGGTAAGTCTTACATGGCCTTAAGCTCAAAATTTTATTCTCCATTTTACTCAACGAAAATTATAGATAAATATATAAAAAAATCTGATTTCAAAATTGAGTATTTTCATTTTACTTAAAAAATATTTGAATTAGATATTGTCTCACTCTGTACGCATAATTATAGTTAAAATTTGATTAATTCTACAGAGGGAACAAATTCCAAATTTAATATTTGTTGAGTGAAATGAAGAAATCGAATTTTTAGATTAGAAATTGGTTCCAACACCCTTAAATCTTTAAACAAAAAGATGAATTTTTAACAAAATGTTTGGATTTTCTTATATGAAGGTTTATTGATTCAATTCGTATTTAAGTAGAAAAAGTAGAATTTTCTTGAAAACTGCGAAGTCTGATAATGATCAACATATAGTTCTCACCTTGCAGCAGCTTTACTACAACCTTGAGATAATCTTGCCGCATAGGTGTTATCTGCACCCGAAATCCCCTTCAATTTTCCAATATCCTACTCTTTATGTTTTAATGTCCATTTATTAATATAAATATTAGCAATTGCAACAAGAAAAGAACAAAAATATCTTAGGGTCAAGAATACTTTTCACTCAAAAATACTGAATAAAGAAGAAAATACTCAAAAAATACTCGTCTTCAAGTGGGCTTCTAGGCTTCTAGGCGTTTCAAAAGTTTAAAAGTCGATCGCAAAAGTCTTCTACTCGCGCAAGATGATAAAAAGAAAATCGATCTAATTCTGCTTCAACTACGGTACTGAAAGTTAAAGATTGCAAATTCGGGCAATGAGGGGAAGAAAGAGAGGGATCTTGAATACATTGCAAAGTAATTTACGATTGCTGATATTTCTTTTTTGCGCTAAGTTCACTCGACATCCTTTCATTTGTGTAGATGCAAGCCAATATTTGAACATCTTTAGAGACAGAAAAAAAAAAATAATTACTCCAAGTGCATGTTGTGGTCAACCACACGATGTTTCAAGATTCAAGTGAAAAGGTTGAGAAATTTTAAGTTATTCTTCACACTTTTTGAAGATTTCCGATCTATTCCCTAAAACTCAGTTAGTAAATAATGAACAAATGATTAATAATGAGGAGCTAAACATATTTCTATATTATCTTGAAGTTTCTCAACTTTTCGACTAAATTAAAATGAATAAATTATTGAGATGAATTTAGAAAAACAAAAATATTTTTTAAATCTTCCGACCACAAAATGCATTCTGCAATTTCACTGATTATTAATTGAATATGTATGTGTCGAATCAAAAATCATCAAATATTTAATAGAGAAAAAAATCGAAAGGCAGTAGGATGATTACATCAATCTTTACAATAAGTCCGTTTGGAAGTTTAAGAAAACATGTACATAAGTGCGTACGATCGTTAAAATTACTCAAGGATGGCCAATGAAAGTAAATTGTTTGTTTCTCTATTTACTTGCTTAAAAAATATTTATTTAATTCTCAACTTAAAATGAAATAGAAAGATACGAAGAGTTAAAATAATAGTCTATTCAACAAAGATTGAAATTGATTAAATACAGAGTACTATATTTGATGAAGATTACATAAAATATAATACAACATCTCCAATGAGATAAATAATTACATACTACTAATTACGTTTCATTGAACGAATAAATTGTCCATCCTTGATTGCATCATACAGAGGTTTCCAATATTCTCGTCTGGCAAAAAATGATAAACTTTCAGTCAAAAAAGGGAATGTAAGCAGATTAAAAATGTTGCTTTAAAATGGAAACCCCTATATGCATATCAAAACTTGTCCATGCAAAGACGATGAATGTGTTTTATGTGTAATTATTAAAATGTTCTCTTTAATAATATTAAGTCTTCGAACATATTCTAAGTATTTAATTGTATATAAATATGTGATAAATATATAAATATATATATATGTACATATAAGCATAATCTGAACTCTTTTATTAATATACTTAGAACCCAAAATCATTTCCAGACCGTATTCCTAAATTTATCATTGTAATTAATTTTGCAAATTGTATATATGAATAATCGTAGAAAATTCCAAAAATTCTTAATGTAAGACCATTTTTATTTACATACGTACTTACAGTAAACGTTACTCCACAATATTTCCAATTTAATTAAATTAAATTTAAAAAATTCACTGATAACCTGGTCAAAATCTGCGTACACCAACCGATACATCAAACAGGCTAGAATTCGGAAAATCTGCACCCGCATCAATATAATAATAATAACTTCTGCCTTTAATTTTCAATAATATTGTAGCAGCCGTGTGCCTTGAATTTTTACAACTAAGCTGAAAAAAATTCAAATAAAACCTTTAATAATTGGATATATTAAAATAATATTAACTTTATGTGTATGTAGCTAGCTATACATACATTTTCTAAAAGGACAGTTTGAGTTCTCATGGATGGTATTGGATGGTAGGTAACAAGCGTCACTTTTTGGCCACCTTTATGCAAAATTATACGTCTAATTGTTCTAGATGACACAAAGAATATACAAAAAAATATTACTGGACCTGTAACAAAACAAGAAGGCATAATGAAAACACTATAAATTATCAAATTTTAATACATACAAATAGGTATTATATATCTTCAAATACTTACCAAAAACACAACCAGAGAAAATACCAAAAGAGCTGAATTTATTTTCTAAAATTTGCGTCCAGTAGCTCTTTTCTGAGGTAAAAAAGTTTGGTAAGAAAGTATTGTACAAGTTCTTGGACATAGAAAGCAGACCAATTAATTGCACAACAGCAAATACCATAAAGACTCCGAATGCTCTTGGTTGTTCATACTTATATATGATTACATTATTTAATACAGTTCTTGTGTCCCTGTCCAATACTTCGATTGTTTTGCTGAATCTACAAATAGACATAAATTGATATACTACAACTTAAAGAGATCTAATTATGTAGTATTAATAAATATCAGAATATGTTAAGTATTGAAATTCATCAAACAGTAAATAAACATCCATTAAAATAACTTGCAAGAAACATCCTTACCTCGAAACTGATATGCTTTTTCGAATTGTAGGAAAAATCATTGGAGAATTTCCATTCCATATTCGAAAACCCGTATATTGTCGAAAAATAGATTTTTGCAAAAGATTTTTAAATACTGGTGCTTGATTTAATCCATTTTTTACACCAAGAGTACCTCTAAAAATAACAGGGACAATCAACATGATTAAAATAAATGTAAAGATTGTCGCTCCTCGGTTAATTCACACTAATTTTAAAGAAAATTCACAATCTCTCTCTATTTATGTTTGATTTTATTGGTAACATCGCTTCTTGCCATTCAGTTTCAATTTCACAAGCCAGAAATAAAAATATAAAATATATTTTACGTTTAGAGGTTATGTACCGGCAATTTTAGATTCTACCCAGGAATTTGTTGTTTAAATAGATTAACCACCTCGCTAGCCTAGAGCCCCGGTATCTGATTGGATGCTATTCGCGCGTAATTTGAATTGCATAATATTTTGTAGCATTTCAAATTGCCCGCGCATAACAACCAATCAGGTACCGAGTGCGACGCATGCGCAGTAGAGTATGGAGCTCGAGTTGGGGTCACTGCTGCCAACATCCGAATACAAAAATTTTATAAAATACTAGCGCCGCCGACGGTTCTGTAATGTTGGTAATGTTTGAAAATACCAGTTCTCAAGTTAAGCAATATTTCGCGCGGTTAGTACTTGGATGGGTGACCGCTTTGAAAACACAAGTTTTCAAGTTAAGCAATGTTTCGCGCGGTCTTCGATGTAAAATAAAAACTTATTTTTAATTTTAATTTGTCTATGGGGGGGGGGGGGGTTTGAACCCCCTAAACACGGCCCTGGAAAATTCAAGTTCTAAAGTTAAGCAATCATTCGCGCGGTTAGTACTCGGATGGGAGACCGCTTTGAAAACACAAGTTCTCAAGTTAAGCAATCATTCGCGCGGTCAGTACTCGGATGGATGACCGCTTTGAAAACACGACTTCTCAAGTTAAGCAATGTTTCGCGCGGTCTTCGATGTAAAATAAAAACTTATTTTTAATTTTAATTTGTCTATAGGGGGTGCCCCCAAAACCCCCCTTGCCAACGGCCCTGGAAAATACAACTTCTAAAGTTAAGCAATCATTCGCGCGGTCAGTACTCGGATGGGTGACCGCTTTATGAAAAAGCCCCTGCGTAAGAGCAACCCATCATACTTCCGTGCAACGAACAGTGGCCCCAACAGGAGCCCACACTCTACTGCGCATGCGTCGCACTCGGTACCTGATTGGTTGCTATTCGCGCGAAATTTGAAATGCATAATAGCAACCAATCAGATACCCAGTGCAACGCATGCGCAGTAGAGTACGGGCTCCTGTTAGGGCCACTGTACGTTGCACGGAGGTATGATGGGTTGCTCTTACGCAGGGGCTTTTTCATAAAGCGGTCACCCATCCGAGTACTGACCGCGCGAATGATTGCTTAACTTGAGAAGTTGTATTTTCCAGGGCCGTGCGCAAGGGGGTTTTGTGGGTTTAAACCCCCCCCCCATAGACAAATTAAAATTAAAAATAAGTTTTTATGTTACATCGAAGACCGCGCAAAACATTGCTTAACTTGAGAAGTCCTGTTTTCAAAGCGGTCACCCATCCTAGTACTAACAGCGCGAAACATTGCTTAACATGAGAAGTTGTGTTTTCAAAGCGGTCACCCATCCGAGTACTGACCGTGCGAATGATTGCTTAACTTTAGAAATTGTATTTTCCAGGGCCGTGCGCAAGGGGGGTTTTGGGGGTTGGCAGCAATTGCTTTGCAGCGTTTGAGTTTGTTTACGTTTATTTAAACGTCTTCAACAAAGTTCTTGGCATGATTTCTGCCTAAAATCACCGCTGTTTTTACAAGATAAACAGTAATTATGAATCGGAATTATCGGTCAAAAGGAAGAAGTACGGCCCACGTTCTGCAATTATTTAATAAAGAAAAGCCCAAGCCTTTAACCCAGGAGGAAACAAAATCTTCAGATGTATATATGTACAGGTATACTGTTAAATACTTTTTTTCTAAAGATAATATGTATAAGTATTAATTATTTATTATGATTTCAGAATTATTTTTAATGTTCTTATTGGAAAGAAATCTACTAAAAACATAAAACATGGGACGAAGATGCAGTGTTGGAACTTTATGGAACTAGAGCTATTTTGAAGGTATTTATTTATTTTTTTACTCAATCTCACTTTTATTCTATTGGTTATCATTCAAAATTTTACAGGACTATAATATTTTGTAGCATTTCAAATTGCCCGCGAATAGTAACCCATCAGGTACCGAGTGCGACGCATGCGCAGTAGAGTACGGGGCTGGAGTTGGAGCATCTTAAAGCTCCTTTCACCCGTGAAAATCGCCATCTGTCGAGTTTCATTGGAACTGTTTTTTACATAACAAACATGGAACATAAATAACATAGAAGCTAGAATTTAAAATTCATATTATTGTATCCTCGGTTTCCCAGCCCTTGTTTGACGTCAAAACAAGGAAAGTTTAATTGTGGTGGTGTTAAATTGTGTAGAACAACTACAACTCTATATCGTCACACAACAGTCACAAAATGAACGCACCCTTGTGACATGTATGGCTGTGATATAGTAACGGCAAGTCTGTAGTTTCTTGCTCGATTTTCGCCCAGTTTTGTGCAAAAATGAGTCATATTGCGAGATCCAAACAAAAGTGAGTGACCTCGACTTTTTAAAATGACGCGAGGCGTCGTACGAAGACAGAGACTGCGAAAAACACCTTCGAGAAGGGACTAGATCCGTCTGAAAGTAACAGTGACGAAAAAAGAAATCCGCGAACAGAAAATGTTCTGTCTCAAAATCACAAACTTCATAGTGCTAGTGAGCTCGTGCGACAGTGAAAGTGGTAAATTGTCTGCTATCGAACTGCCAAACAGTGATGAAAAATCAGTGCCAACATCAATTGCCAAAAGTAATGGCAAAAACCAATAAATGGTATGTTTTGTTAGTGCATTATTTTCCGCGACATCGTCCAAAGGAAACTCAACGACTTCATCTGTAAGGAACAAAATCGTTTCTCAACTTGCTTTGTAAAAAGAGCCAACAAAAACACTCCAAAAACATTACTTCTACATCTACTGTGATTCATTGTTATACGTGATAACAATAATAACGGATAATCCATACCCCTACAAAAACACCAGGTCAATTGCTGGTACCGAAGTCCTTTGCTGCAACGCCAACTATTTAAAAATATTTAATTGAATTTCTTAAATCCAAACATCACTGTTATTTGCAAAAACGGAATACCTTAAAAGAGTACTTTACAGAATACCTTTATTACTAAATCTATTTCTGCCAAATTTTCATACTATTGTACCGAAGGGATGCCATAAAAAGTTCGTACACTACAATAACAGGTCAAAAAAAAAGAGAACAAGAAACGTGAGCGAACTAGGTTAGTTTCTGGTCGTTGCATGATCCAAGAAAAACAAAACTTGGTCGAAATACTTGACTATAGAGACTCGTAAATCCTAAGCACCACGGGATTCATCCCACATCCTGCCTTATTTACTCGCCATAGTAACCAGATTTTATCAAAAAAATTGCATTTAATAGAAATCTCTTGATCGTCAAGATGAATTATGAACGGAGACAAGTTTGAATCCCAGAATTTCTTGATTGGTATCTTCATTAAACTTAACATACCATTAGTAACAGACCTGTTTTTAAATATTTATAATTTCTTGTAAAAGGTTCACAGAGGCTTCTTTAAGGCCTCGAGAAACAAGTTACTGTGTGATGAAAAAAAAAAAATCGGCATAACGGATAATTCCAGTGCAGCTGGCTATGAAATAAGCAACATTGATCAGGGGATGCCTAGCCTACACTCGCTCGTCGTACGACGAGCTCCCCCCATGGATATGGGCACTGGTACAAGTTCTGTTACATCTGTAAATCCCTCTACGAAAAACGGTATCAGCCAGAAAAAAGTAGATAAGAGTAATAATAAACTTATGGGAGTCAGGTTACCACTGCTGCGTAAGGAATCTAGTGCAGTAAATTTATCGCTGATGGAGAAGACAACGAGAAAAGCAGCAGAGACTCTGCTGCTAAGACCAGAAAGCAGCGCGAGTCTAGAAGCTAGAGGAGGAAGCTGGATCAGTCTTGGTCCTGGAGCTTTAAGGAAGTGTGAAACAGCCATGGGACTAAGTAGCTTAGCTTTAGAAGGTCGACCTGTAAATCGTAGCCGTGTCTGTTCCCGATGTTCCAGTTTGCTTTCCCTGGCATCTAGTTCACGCTATAGTTTAGCAGCAGGAAATTTTGTTCCTGCCGCATCTCAACAAGCCGTGGGCCGACTTCACTGCAAGCTCTGCCTCAACGAAGTTTCTTTAAACAAAACATTTACCATTGAAGGCTGTAATTGTTCTTACTGCAAAGAAGTGAGTTCACTTCATTATCTTTGGCTATAACAGACTGTAAGGATATTTTTTTAAAATCATTTTTGATGCTATTCTTTGCAATTTTCACTCTTAAAAAAATGTTATCATTTCGAAATTCTTACTTCTAACGAAATTTTAACTGGATTTTAAGTTAAATGCAAAAAGAAAAATATTATTGAACGAAGCAGATGTGCAGCAAAATTCCAGTTCCTGGTTAATGTCGATTACACAAAGAATGCATAACATCGTAGCAGCAAGAATGATTCATAGATTGTGCAAATAATGGAAAGAGTATATCGGCTACGCATGTCTTGTACCATTCATCTTGCATATTTTGAGTGTAACTAAAATAGAGTTAAAAGAAAATTCAAAATACTCAAATACTTGGAACACACTTGTGTTCAAAATACTCACAATTACTTTATAGTAATTTAATATAAAAACTACGCAAAAAATGGTTTGGTTTTCGATTTACGTCAAAGTAAACTTCTAATGCTAATTATATAAGAAAACAATTCTTCTCAGTTTCAAATTATACAGTCTGGCAAGTTTCTGAGTTGATATTGTACGCTTTGAAAGATTTCGTTTATTAATTTTGGTGACTAGGGAAAAAATGTTGCTTACTGGCAAATGACTGACAATTAAATTAAATGCATTTATTTTTGCAAAATACTTGTTACGTATGCTTTCGATGAAGAGCGATAAGATAACTGTTTATCACAAATTCTGAAAAAAAAAAATTAAATCATTTTTGCAGCTTTATGAGATGAGGTGATTCATACTTTTTAATATAATTGCTTCCTCATAGAGGAAGCTTTGTATCGATGAAAATTTTCGATAAATCTTGACGTAAGTTTTATTTTTATTTACTAGAATATCTTCTATGTCGTAATTTGTTTCTTCACGTTTCAGTGCATGGGTGCATATGTAGAATTTGAAATAGAAGAGGGTGCTTACGAGATAAGTTGCCCGGACGCAAAATGCGAACAGGAAGGAATACTTTCCTTGAAGGAAATAGCCACTATTGTCTCAGCCGAACTTATGGAGAAGCACCACAAGTTTCGTTTAAATAGAGGTTTGTATTTTCAATGAAATTATTTTATCCTTATTCAACATACATTTTTTCCAATACCAAGACGATTTAAAACTTGGATCCAACACCTTTAGGCGATTTTTACATTTCATAATCCTGCTTTTGCTTACATCCAGATATATCAATGGATAAAGAACGAGCATGGTGTCCAAGAGCAGGTTGCGAAACGATTTGTTCTCTTAATGGCAATGGAACAAGTGGAAATTCTCCTGGACCTGTACACTGTCCAAACTGTTCTACAGATTTCTGTTCAGCGTGCCGGGAACCTTGGCACAATGGACCCTGCTCTGACGCTTCTCTAGGAATACCATTCGACAGCGACCATATAAAATGCTGCCCTATGTGTTCTGTTCCTATCGAAAAGGATGAAGGTTGTGCCCAAATGATGTGTAAACGGTGCAAGCACGTATTTTGTTGGTACTGTTTAGCTTCTTTAGATGTGAGTATCTTCAAACAAATGCAGACTTTACAGTCTTTTCCCTTTTTTATTCAAGAATTCCTCTTTTCTCCCCTGTTTTCAAGAAAATTCTCGTTTTTCACTTAAGGGTGATGAATCTAACTTCTAACTTTAAAATTCAAACTCTTCATTTTACTACACAAAAATTATAATTAGAAATTTTTTCGCTCTATACCGTTTTTAACTTTTTAAATAGAATTGTTGGTATAGAGCGAAAAAATCTCTTAATTAAAATAATTTTTGGATATAGAATTAAACGCTTGAATTTTGAAGGCTAAATTTTTTCTATTAACGTTAGAATTTAATAAACAACCCAGGTAACATCGTGAGATAACTATCTTTTCATAAATTTACCGATCATGTCAGGGCGTCAGCGCTAACAACCTTATAATCTGAAAAATGACAAGTTCCTTACATAATTGTCAAGTAAAGTAATGAACATGCTTTTTATGTTACTGGAAAATAAGATGTCATAATCATGTTATTTTAACTTGTCATCCATTACACACAAGCATATTAGTATTATGGTGGGTGTTACCTGGGAAGATTAATTCATTTGCCTGTCATATTCCCAGGCAATCTTCATTATACTTAAGTCCCTGTATAGCAGAGGAACTCAAAATATCATGATTCTTTGAATTCTTTTTAGATCTCCTTCACAAATCTTTCTGGAAATCCCTACATTATATCCTAAACCTGGAAATTCCCAAAAAATCTTCCACTCGTCTTGCAGTCCCTACTCGTAAACTGAATGTTTATATGGTTTTTTAAAACTGGATATTTTATTTATGAAAGCTGGTTAACCTTTACAGGATGACTTTTTACTTCGACATTACGACAAAGGACCATGTAAAAATAAACTGGGCCACTCCCGAGCCTCGGTGATTTGGCATCGAACACAAGTAATTGGAATTTTCGCTGGTTTCGGACTTCTACTTCTTGTGGCTTCACCACTTCTTTTGCTCGCTGCCCCCTGTATAGTCTGCTGTAAATGTCGTGTCTGTGGTTCCTCTCGACTTGATCAAGAAGAAGGCTCGCACGAGGACACCGGAACGTAAACAGAAAATTAAGTCAAATAATATTTATGTACTTCCGTAAGTCAGTTCACTCGAAAAATTAAGTTTTAATGCTTCCTCTCTCGTTTTCTCTAATTCATTCAGTTCTTATAAAAAGCCATCATAATTGATATTTGTATATTAACAGCAGAATGCTCGATATTCACTCCGTGCGTACTCACTCAATCCAATGAAAGTGTTAAGGGTGTTAAGAGTTTCAGTGTACTTGTATACTCTCAACGCCATCTATTTCGCTGACTTATACGGGTACAGGGTGTTCAAAAATGCCTTCCGCTCCTATTTTGATTAAATTTAAAAGACGATGACATCTGAGTTATATGATTATGACACAAAACAAATGACTATAACAATTTTAATATTTTTACCGGAAATCGAAACGTAAGGCATTTCTGACCACTACCTAGGTAACAATATACAATCATGTATAAAGGTGATTATTAAGTTATAATCATGTAGTAGTGGCGCTGCTATAGCTTACATGTAGGACTGATTGCAGTGCCGCTTGTGAGTAACGCGTGGAGCGATTAATTTTTAAAATAGCCAGATTTGAGTGGCTCGTTTTAGTACTTTTTGAAAAGTTCTTGTAACAGAATGGGTGTAGGGCTGATAAAATATTAAGTTTCTTTGTGTATGAAACGAAGTCTGAGAAAAGAAAGAAAAATGAAGTATTGTGATAATATAATAATTTATTTAAGACTGGGGAAATGGATACATGAAAATTGAGTTTTTCTAACACGATTATAAAGGCAAAAATGAATTTTGTCTACTATGCATATTTCACTACAACCAGATGTCTTGAAGAGGCCACTGCGTTGTAAATACTAGTCCACTTTAAGAAAAAAAATCTACGCTTGATTTGCGAAGATCGGAAACCGATTCTATATAAATAAAAGTAAATAAACACGGTTTCCTTTATAAATTGAATTATAAAATATATTTTTTAAAAATAATTCAAATTTCGGGTGTATAACACAGCTTCTGTTTTGATTAAGACGTTTACTATTTATCATAATCTTAGTTTGGCTTGAGATTGATTAGAGATCATCTTTTGTTATATTCTTAAGATATTAAAAGTAGGAGTTCTTAAAATAGGAAAGGTTTGTTCTAGAAAACAAATTTGAAAACGAAGAATATTTTAGATACTTGATATCTAAGACCTTAATTTTTCGAGTGACACTTTGGGGATCACTTGATATCTTCTTTATCTTTAAAGGATGTGAATGATGTGTAAAATATTGTTTATATACCGAATTCTCGGTACGTTTAATGACGTGGTAGGCCATTCCACTCTGGTGTTTTGTGCTTTTAATGTGTAAAGATTTGCAATTAAGATTTGTAACTGTACAAAAGGACGCAGTCGCGTTAATCCTCTTTAGCTTTAGCTTTGAGCTTCCTGGTTACTGGGAGCTCGATCGGGCGAAAAGATAAGCGTTTTAGCTGTTCTCTATGCAATATCGCCTTTCAGAGGCGAATTTGTTGTAAAACAGTACGTACTGATCTTAGTATATGAGTTAATTTTGTTTGCCACCTTAAAACATTCCACGCTAGTTTGCTAAATAAAAGATGATGTTCCATAATCGTCGTTAAGCACAAAGCTAAATTAAAAAAAGAAAAAATTACTAATCGCGGAAAAGCACCTTTTTTCTTCAGAATTTGTGTATTTTATTACGATTTTTTCATTGATTTCCAATTTAAACTTCTCTTTTTTTAAATTTACCATGAATATTTTGGTTACGTGGATCAGTTCTTGATACATTTAATTTATTTATACAACTACTTTGGTTTAAAAAAGAGCATAATTTTTTTTCATTCATGATGAAGCTCAAAATTTTGAACTCTTGCGTACGAACAACTCAAGGATGCTGACCGTTCTTTTTTTCAGTTCGCATTCTTGATCTAAAAGTTAACAGTGACTAGTGATATTTTATTAGTAAATGTATATATTAAATCAAATCAATTTTACGCAACAATGCCGTTTTTTTAATATCCTTTCCACTTCCAAAACGATACCATACTCATGTAATTTGAAAAATCACACAAATTTTATTTTGCAACACATGCGCAATTTCGAGATAAGGAACTTTTCGCACAGGTCTTGCAAAACATATTTCAATTATTGTACAATCACTTTGAACATTAATCACTAAGAATAATGTGTCAATAAATAAACACAGTTCAAATTATATTATATATTTTATACAAAAAAAGAACAGTCTCCACAAAATCGTTGTTAGGTATACAATTTTTATTTCTTTTTTCGATGTCCGGAAGACTATCACTACAGTAAATTTACGTCGAATGAATGTACAATAGGGCATCACATGCAAGTGTACATTAATTTATTCACATTTCCACACAACTTTCGTAATTTTTAGATGTATTATTTACGTTCGCAATTGAATTAAGAAATATAAAATCAAAATTTAAAACTGGAAAACTGAAATGTATCAAGGGAATGTAAATTACAATTTTTTGTTTTATACTATTAAAATATATTTACACTGCACCTTTTACTGAATACAAACATCTTTAAAATCTTTAAATCTTTTTATCGTGAATTTTACATCACATAGGGAGATCAGTTTCTTAGCAATTTGTTAAGTTTCACTTTTTCAAAACACAGTAAAATAATAAAATAGTATTTCATAATTTGATGCTAATGGGAAGTTATTAACAGATTTTCAACTCTGCAAATTGCAAGAAAGGATAAAAAATTACTATGTACTTCATTTTGAATTTAAAAATGAAATTCTGATAAGAATCCATTAAATGTGAACAAACAAGATAAGGATAAATTAATCAAACAAATCGATTTTGTACATAGATTTACAATATTGAAAAAATATCATGATTTCATGACATCTGAAAATTACCAAAAATAACAAAATTGTGTGTTTATGAGTAACATCCAAATTATTTATATATATTAACCACATCGAATTTCTTGAACGAGAAACGATTGTTTTACTTTATAAAGTACCAAAAAGCTCAATAGATCAATAGAAAATTTGCTACTGATTGAAAATTATTAGGTCTTATCTGTATGGAAAAATGAAGGGAAATGTAATATTTACATGCTAAGTAATTTTGAAATAGGAAGAGAAATGTCTAGTTTCGTATATTTTTACAATAAAAAATTATTTTCAAAGGATCCCTTATCGTCCTCTATACACTCTTTTCTTAAAAAATAAAGTCTCTTCTACATCGGTTAACGTTACAAAAGTTCAGTAGCAATTAATCACACTTTTCGAAGTAAATCTTGTGCAGCATATACGTTGCAACACAAAAATTGAAACTTCTTATATCATAAATAATCAAGTTATCTTAGATGAAAACGAATTCACTTCTAATTAATTTAATGAACTGACTAAAATCTTATGTGAATACGAGTATCTTTGCATAAATAAATACAATCGATTGAGCCCTGTTCAAGAAAAACATAATATTCACGTCTCAAAAACATTCATATTACTTCTAACATACTTTATCATTAACTAAAAAAACATTCTTCAAAAGATTCAACCGAGCAGCGGCGTTTGCTATATTACATGTCGATTATAGACAATCTGAGTTTGTTAAACACACAAGTTTATATATTTAATATAAAATGGGAGCTAGAGAAGACGGCTTTGTTAAGGATTCAATGATTTTCTTATATTCGCCGACTACAATGAAATGTTTCCAGGTATGCTGTACTGTCCAAGTCTGGAATGTATATCAACGGCCCGAACAGCAAAGTAGTAATTGTTGCCCGCGGAAAACTAGAAGAATAATGATTTTATTAAAACAAAATCCTTTTTTTATCTAACCCAAGTATTTTTACGTCTCTTTTATAAAAATAATGTTGTGCAAAATAGAGGCATTGGGTCTTTTTCGTCTCGGAAATCTTGGTGCCGTTGCACCAAGATCCACTTATACTGTACTACCTAGTTATATCTTACGCCCACCATTTTATTTTTTCATCTAGGGCTAGGGAACTCGACTTGGATTGATCTAAGTTTTCTGGTATAATTATTGGACTTAACTTGATTTCAATATCATCAATACTTTTAGTGGGTAACAGTGAATGTGACACCTGGCGGCCAGCGCCGTAAGTACACTACCTCAGCAATTAGTAACATTATAAACTGTGATAATTAAGGAATGACGTAACACAGTGTAAAAAAAATAACATAATAAACCTACCTGGGTTAATGTACATGCCATTGGCAGTGGCAGAGACATGACGTCTCCCACTTTCTTCCACAACAATGTGCTAGGAGGCGTACCACTGACCTCTTGGTATGCGAACAATTGATAACTAACTATGTCTGCATGCTTATCGGTAAGAGTCATATTCCATGATAAAACTATACCTACAATGACAATAAAAAAAATATATGTAATGCAGTTCAATATTATTAATATTATTGTATGTGGATACGATGATTTTGTTACATACCTGAAGTGACTTTTGATATTTTTAACGAAGGTGCAGGAGGAGGTAATTTCCAATTCGGATTTGTATCAATAACACCAGGATCTGGCAAAGGTGCAGGATGCTGAAAAAGACAATAATATTAACATGTGAAAATTGTACCATTTGTTAAATGCAAGTACGTTGCAATATTTGTACATACCGTATTTGCTAGGGCATTAGGGTTAGCCTGTGTAGTTAAAAGTCTTAAAGTGCCACTTGCTGAAGCCGGAATTCCGCTGGCTACTTAAAAATAAATAAATAAATCAATAAAAACCAAGATTAATCTTTATATCACAGCCATGTATTTAATAATATTGTGGCAATTAAGAAATATGTAGTGTACACACCTGTCTTGTACGTAAGTGGTGGAAATTGATTCCTATTAGCATTAGCCTGCCTAATCTGAAAAGCAGAAAAAAATATTAGTCAGAATTAATTCATAAGAAAAATGTGTCTCTTTTTCTGTATATATTTTTTCAAATTCAAATAACGTAACTTACCGAATTGGGATTTGCTATCATTATGTGTCTGGGTCCTCCACTACTTTGCATTACATATGTAAACCTAGGTGCATTTATATTATTCTGTAACATAGCACACAAAAATTATAACATTATTTCAGAACATATAACGACATAACATAAACAATTTATAGGAAAATAATTTGAACACTCACCACTAAGGCAGTAGGCGTAGATTGGCTATTAGGCTGCACTACCTTAATATTAGTCGGTTGATTCGAGAGAGCAACGCTTGAAGGAACTTGTATCACTCTCTGATACTGTGGTGCCGAATGACCTTGCATGAGAGTTCTCTGATTTTGTGAGTTCGCTATAAGTGTCGCAGTTGTCACCGTCATAGGAGCACTACTGACAGTGGTTGAAAGCACACGCGAATCTTGACTCATAAAAGTTACAGGAGTCTTTTTATACGCATTCGCAACGTGACGTCCTAATTTCTTAGACTCACTTTTCGTTTTTTCCTCCTCATCCGTAAGATCAATAAGATCGCTGGATTTAGGTTTTTGAACGTTAAGTGAGGGAATCGGGAGACGATTTGCAATATTTGCATTTAGGATAATGGCCTGTTGAGTTTGTTGCGTTTGTTGAGACTTTTGTGTCGATTGCATCACTTGCAAGGTACCCATTTTCTAAAATCAAGTTATTTAAATTTTACATGATGAAATACTTAATTAAAAAATTATTACACCTTTAAGGGTTGTATGATATCTGATAAATTTTAACGAATGTGACAGTATAATAAACACTGTAATATACAATTTGAAATTAAAACTCTTCAAACTACTTTATACCAAATTTTAGCCATTTTAAAATAGTTATTTGTTTGACAAGTTGGGAAAGGAGGTAATTCCCAAAACGTGTGGAGTTGGCGTCACGAGCGACTCTTAAGACGATGGAGATGGTTGTATGAACCTCGTTGGTTAATCTCTACAAGCCTAAGGCGAGTGGCGCCATCACACGATTCAAGAATTAACTGCTTTGCAGCATGTCAAACACATTACTTTTTATAGCGAATCCGATTTTTGGAGAGAATTTAGTGTAAATTTTCGGACTTTATACCACTCCCGGAAAATCGAACTTTCGACGGACGTGCTATAAAAAATAGTTTGCTTTGTCTTTTACCAGACTTATCAAACGACCCTTGTACATCTCTATACATAACCGGCCTTTAAACTTCAGCTTCATAAATATTTGAATGTTTTACACTTACATTTGGCGAACGGACACTCATACTCGAAATCACTGGCTGTGCACCAACTGTTTGAACAGGCATGGACAAACGATTAGGTTCAACTTTCGCCGAGACTAAAGCTGCAGGAGTAGCTGGATTAACAGTTGATGTTTGAGTTTGGGACTGCACGGCAGGTGTCATCAACGTACTGGTAACAACTTCAGATCGCCTAGGCGATCGTACTTTTATTCCCCTCCTTGGATTCGCAGTGCCTTCGCCGATAACCCCTGATACACCCGGTTTAACATTTTGCTGCATTTGTCGCATATTCTGCATTCCGTGATCCTGCAAAATGAACCTTGTAAGAACTATTCTTCGTGTCTTTGTAAGGTGATTTAGTTAATCGAAATAATTCTAATGACAAGTTTTTTCTTTTTTTATACTCACTGACATAAAATTAACTTGCAATCCAACCGATCGATTAATCTTAATAGGAGCTATGTATTTATCATTTCCAGCAGTTCTGTCTGCAGCATTGCGTTTAAGAACCATGTCGAAATCCTGAAGTTGTTTAGCTAGTTGTTGGCACCTAGTACGAGTGGCTTCTTGATTTCTTTCTGCCAGACGCGCTTGTTCACGCAATTTCCCAATTTCACTACCCATTGTAATAGTTTCACAAAACTTCTGAATTAATAACTCCTCCAATTCCTGCAGAAAAAGATATAATCATTAATAACCATTATTTTTACGCAGCTCATTATTCCTGAGCTACTATTGTCAACTATTATCTTGCTTACCTCTTGTGTCAACTTTTTCAATTTTCCCTTGATATCCCTTTGGAAGAACTTGCGAACATTAGTAAGATTTCTGATCGAATCGCTGACCTTCGTATCCTCTTCCTTAATTTCCTTAACAAGATGCTTAGGAAGATCTAGAGTCATCTTAATTTTTTTGACAACTGCGCCCTCAGACGAGTCATCATCTTCATCTGTAAGATTTCGCTTTAAGGAAGGTGGCGAAAGCGACTGTAACTCATTTTTCGATTTATAATTTACACTGACTATTTTTCCAGAATCGTCACTTTCCACGTCACTGTCGTTTCCTAAGAACTTTTTCCTTATAATTTCTTCCGCGTTCTTGGCTGTTTTCCGCTTTTGCCTCACGCTTGTTTCACCTGTATATCAGGAAGAACATAATATTAAATCTCAAAACATATATTTGAGATTCATTGTGACACATAAAATTTAAGACTTACCTTGGGTACTTGAAGTCGCAGGTATCGTCGTTGTTTCAAGAAGCGCTTCATTAGCCGATCGTTTATTTCCTTCAATGGTTGATGTACCATCATCAGTCTTTTTCTCATTGTCATCTCCACCTTCCATTGTATTAGAAGTAGAAGTCGAACATTCTTGACTCTCATTGGAACAACCATCATTAGAAATTGTAGTTGCTTCAACGTCACGTTTCTCAGTTAAAGTATCGGATTTTCCATCAAGGCACACACTATCATCTACACACATTTTCACCCTCTCCGTGTCGAGGTCTTTATTTTTATTAATTTGTGATGTATCCTTATTCAAATCCTCTTCAGAATTCTGATCTTTCTTTTCAGCGAAAAGTGAATTCCCAGAACTACTATCATCTTCAACTACTACCTTTTTCGCAACATTAGCATCAACATCAATACTAACGTCGTTACTAACATCATTACTAACATCATTACTGGCATCGTTACTAACTAAAGACTTAGCGTCATTATCATTAATAGCTTCAGGACAATTATCTTCATCTATAACCAAATCATTGTCTGAGATCGAAGCCATGTTAATGTCATTACCATCATCGCTAACCAACACGGTTTCTTTATTGACATCAGCTGCTTTCGCATCTTCATTTGATTGACAGGCATTGTCATCGAAATCCATTTTTTCCACCTCATTCTCATGATCTTCGGTAGTCTTTGATGGACTATTAATTATAGTTTCAGCTGAATGCATCGACGAGTTAGAATTGTCCGCATCATCATCCAGTAATTCAGATTCTTTCAATTCTTCGCTTTCTTTCAATTCTTCGCTTTCCTTCAATTCTACGCTTTCCTTCAGTTCTTCGCTTTCTTTCAAAGCAGCTGCACCATCTTGAACACTAGTATTAGTATCTTCTTCCATTGTAATAATTTTTTCCGAAGTAATTGAAACATCGAGATTGCTATTTTCAGACATATCTTTTGTACTAATTTCGGGAGTCATTGAAGTATTTTCAATTGTCTGTTTTGAACTATCAGGCTTCTCAACACTGGCTACGTTTTCCCTTTCTTTAGCAAGTCGCGAAGCTTCCATATTAGCAATTTCCTCCAAACACTGATAAACCTTCGGTAGATTTTCTATTGCCGACTCAGAATCTTCACTCATACTCATTGGTACGTCACTTATTTTAGGTTCGTGCTGCTGAACAGTAGAATCAGAACCTGACTCCACATTCTTTTTGGACAACACATCCTCGGTGGGGGTTTCGAAACCCATATCGTCCTGATCTTCTTTACAATTTTCTGGATCATCATCTGGAATCGGAACTTTATTGGCATCATTTGTATCACTTTGTACAGCTTCAGATTCTTTGATTTTGGAATCTTCAACATTACTGGATTGCTCATCATTCTTATCAGCAACTAAATCTGTGGATGTGCCAGCGAACACACTCGGTTCTTCATTTAAATGCGCATATTTATCACTTGGCGTTGATTCGTCAACTGTAGCGGGTTCTGAACTTTTTTCTGCTGAAGTTTCCTTTACTTCGTCATTTTCTTTTTCTGAAAGCTTCTTTGTTTCATCAGTTTTCATCAATATGTTTTCAGCATCTGATACTTTGGCTTCTTCACTAAGAGGAGACTCAACTGGTAAAGATTCGGAATCAACGGGAGAGTCCTTTAAGCTTTCCTTCTCTTTTTCACATTTTTCAGGAGAAATTTCTTCTTCATTGGTCTCCTCGACTTTAATTTTAATATCACTAACCGTTCCAACCTCATCGCTTGGAATCGATTCCTTTTTCAGTTCTTTGCTTGCAGAATCCTTACTTTCTCGTTCTGATTTTTCACTAGTTTCACTAACTTTCAATGATGGTAAAATGTTCGAATCTTTTCTTCTGTCCAATGCCCTGGACTTAGGATTCCAATTGCTATGTTCACTATAATTCTGATGATGAGGTTTTCCTGATCCTCTTGCCCTGCCATAATGACTCTGTTGATTGTAATATCTACTATTCATAACATCCGATTCAGAAGGTCCGAAACTACCGCTTTGATAATAGGAGCGTTGATGCTGATGATGACTGTTGAAAGACATACGTTGACGGGAAGAATTTTGTCTCCATCGATTTTCGAAATTCGGCCTCATAACGCTTTGGAAATATCTAGGGTCGTTTCCACTCATGGTTGTATCCTGATCATGTGCACCTTCAACTAAACTTTCCGATTCTTCTGCACCATCCACTAACTTTGCCTGTTCTTCACACTTCTCTTCAGATGCGACAGTGTTTTCTTCAGTGACAAATTTTGTTTGGTCTGTAGAACTTCCTGGACAGGGAAATTGTTCTTCGTACGTGTTAAGCTTTACAGAAGTTTCAGATTTCCCATCTGTAATCACAGGTATGAAAACACTATTAGACTTTGATTTCTGTAACTATCAATCAATCATGTTTTTTTTCTGTACTTTAATACTGCAGTCTTAAATCGAAGGTAAGAGTCCAAAATGAACCAGAAAATTGAAAATTAGAAAAAATTGTACAGAAAAACTGTCTTCAGTAGTTAATCATAGTAAATAGCTAATAATCACCTTTGCTAAGAAGTATATAAAATTAAATTCTATTATTAAATTAAAATATGTATTTTTATAATCGATACGAGGACACGTCGATAAGTCATTTTACATTAAATTAAATTTTAAATAAATAGACAAAAAAAACAGTGGAGTTAAATTATACGTAGAAGTTTATTTTATTGTAATTTTACGTGTTGAAATGGACAAAACGACAGTGTTCAATGACATTTCACTATCTGTTTTAAATAATCAGCGTACGTACCTGTCGAAAGTTTGTACAGTATATTTCCTTCGTAAATTGTACAAACTTTTCATCACCAAAAATTATACGCGAAATTAGGTTAAAAAAAAAAAAGACAATATGACGTTTCATGTTCGAAATATACCTGTATGCAATTATTTTCGGTGAATATTAACGGCGTAAAAATATAGAGTAAAGATATTCCTATAAATATTTCCATTTACTTAATTATGATAATGTAAGGTAATTTTTCAGAAATCCTGAACATCATCTATATGATTCAGATTGCCTTTTCCTAAAATTTGTTTAGAGTAAAACAAAAAAAACAAAAAAAAAAAAAAAAACCCAAAAAAAAAATAAAAAAAAAACAATCATCCTCCATGGATATTAAGGGCCATTTAAAGTAATTGGATAGGTTTATTTATAAAAACTTAAAATAATTTTGTAGAACCTATAGCTCTCTCCCCAATCTGTCCGTACCCATCAAATGTGAGTTTAATCTTCTTATCTTTTAAGTACTCCATATTCTGAAGTATAATAGGAAAGAATTTGTTCAACCAAATTCTTGGTTAGCCGATAATTTTACCGTAACTCCAACTGTCATTAGAGAACGTATATAAATAGCATTTATACGCAGTATTAAAGCATAGATAAAAACATTTTTGAAGAACTGAAATATCGCAGACCTGTGGTCTGTGGAACATTCTCTTTAAGTATTTGTAAACCCGCAAAAATGTCAAGCCAAGCAACTTATGTAATGTCAGAAATTTTGAAAACCATTTTCAAATTGAACTAAATACTTTGAATATAAACGATAAAGAAAGTGCAAAGAAATTTTAAAGAAATCTAGACTAAACAACTTTTATTTGAATTGTAGCTGCTCGTTCCAGTCTGCAGGGAACGAGGGAATCTAAGAAACCGTCCAATTTGAAAAACATGACTGTAGATCCAGAAATCATTTAACATTTTCATCTTACCATCAGAAGTGGCTTCTTCCTTCACTGGCTTATGAACATTTTCAGATAAGCTAGTGTCATCTTGATCAGCTTCATCATCAGATACTATCAAATGCAAACTGTCGTCAGAGAGAGCTTCCTCATCATCAACATCCTCATCAACATCCTCATCAACATCCTCATCAACATCCTCACCTGCACCGTACAAAAGTTCTTCCTCTTTTTCCTTCGATATATCACTTGAATCACGTGCATCAGTACTTAGTAAAGAGCAAGGCTTGTCTGATTCGGTAGAAGGAAGTGTGTCTTTTTTTACCGTCTCCTCCATTATCAAAGAGGAATTCGAAATGTCAGAGAGATCCTATTACTCCCATAATGCTACTACTCTGTGAATAACCAAAGTTTTTTTTTGGTTAACATAAGAAACTATTTTATCGGGATTGATGCATTGGAATAAGGACAAACCTAAATTTATTTAAACCTCTATGATTATTCTGGAATTTTCAATTGGTTTTACTTATCTAGCTTCAACCAAATTCCTGAGTTTCATATATAAATGAAAAGAGGAATCTTTAAAGAATGAAAAGAGGATCTTTAAAGAATGAAAAGAGGATCATTAAAGAAATTAAATGAAAAGTGAATTAGAAGAAAAAGTAAGCATACATAGAGGTGTTTGCAAGCAGATACTCAAAAATCTAAAATACAATTAGATTTTGTGCTTTAGAGAAAAACAGTAATGATCTAAAAAGAAGAAACCTTTGATTAGTAATTTTTCTTGCAGGATTGATAACTTAACACCCATTTCAGTTCCAATATTTCAGTTCTCAAAAATTGAATATCCCGTATTTCAATTTATATTTTATTAATTTCAATACCTATTTTATGCGTACAAACGATTCTCAAGAAGTTGTTTGAGCTGTACAGAAACTCGAATGAATGTTGTATACATAATACAACACTGTGGCAACTTTCAAGACACAGTACTTCTCGACCAATAGTGTTTTCATGTTCGATAACTAGAAAAACACAACTTCAAAAATATTCGGTATTTTGTGGATAAATGGGTAAAATCATCCCACTCACAAAAGATTAAAACTCGTAATCTCACCGATAATCAATAACCATTTATAGTGAATCTTCACTGAGTTTGGGGAAAGAAATTAAATTTTTATTTAAATTCCCTATATTCACAAACAAAACGATATTAAGGTATAAAAATAACAACAAAAATAATAAAAAGGTCCCAAAACTTAATTCATATGTGATTTTAAGGGTGCTTGATTCAAGCCCAAACCTTAAAATTCAACCATTTTAATTTTAATCAACAATTATTTCAATTATTGAATATTGTAAAGCATTGATTAATTAAATTTTTATCTTACACTTTTAAACATAATATATTTTTTAATTTAATTACATTAGAAATCAGTCAAAAAATTAGTTCTAATTCGCATGAATAAAAATGTTAAGCCGATAACAGTTAATTCTATTTTTAGAGTTTGTCCATCAAGTAAACTGAAATGATGCGTATAGAACGTTTATACGTATTTTAGAATTACAAAAGCGTTACTTTAAGCTTAAAGTAGAAAAGATAATACTTTCATCATATAAGAAATTCAGGTTTATAGGTTAGAAACTCTAGTAGGTCCCTTTTAACAAAATCTTTACAGAATTTTTTTTTAATTGTGGTAATTTCACTATTAGTCGTTACAAAAATAATTGCATTTGAATTTTCAGTTTTTCAAGTTTATCTAAGAAATGTAAGACCCATTGGGTCTGATGAAAAAAAAAGGAGAGAGGGCCCAGTACCCGCCATGCTTCCTTCCACGATCATTAATTTTTCTGACAATGCTAGACATTAATAGACTAATAGACTAGAGTAATAGAAAATATTTCTCAATAAAAGTAACTTTTAAGCATCAACTAGATTCACCAGATAGACAACATTTAGCACTTTTTTTCTTTTTTAATAAATAAAAAAAAATTTAAAATAAATACATGCACTACAAGGTAAAACGACCTTAATTTCAAAAACAAAGAGAAAATTTCACAAAAATATTAAATACCAAAGGAAAACTGGCCGTTAGAAGTTTTAATCGCTTTCTATCCGTTTCTATCATCAATCTATATAAAGCTATTTATCTTGCATACTTAAGCTTTTTTCAACATAAATAATCATTATTTATGGATTAAATCGATAAATGTTTCATTTAAAAGAAAAATTTATCATATTTACATATATTTTTCATCTAGTTAATGTAACACATGTAGCTTATGTAGTTTGTAACCTAACCTTAATATATCCCTAACCTTGATGATGTGGTCACTAATAAAAATCTAGTTACGTAATGCAGTTACAAACCGATATCACGTGTATTTCAATTTTACTGCCCACGCTTCAGCTTGAATCCCTTACGTACGAACTTAACAAATACAAAATTAAAACGGTTTTTTAAAAGGAAAATAAGCAAAACTTATTCTCTCTCCAACGTCGGGACGCTACTGGCAAGCGAAAGCACTGTAAAAGTCACTCACAAGATGGCGTCCTTTGCCAAGTTGAGATGTTGAGTGTTTGAAAAGCTACTGGCATAATACACGAGTGCCATCTTTCTTTAATTCTCCAAAAACTAAATAAATTGTAGTTTTTTTTCTTCAATTTGCCAGTAAGATTTTAAAAATCGATACATTGCGTACAAAGCCTATTAATCTGTTGAATTCAGCTTTCAAATTTTGTCTAAAGAATAACTATATTTAATCTGGAAATTGCTACATAACCTTACAACTGTCATTACGATTAAAGAGGATAGAAAACGATTAAACAGGATTCAAATCTGTAAGTGTTTAAAAAAACTCTCCCGCAATCGGTTCTCTTTGCTGCATAAAGACTAGTCAGGTGCGTACCAAGTCGGGGCGCTTTAGCAATATCAATACTAATCACATGGATTATACACATTTGAAATACAAATACAAATACAAAATTGAAAACAACAATTTTGAGAAGAAAGTATTCTCAAAACATTTTCCGAATACTTTTCCAATTATCCCCAACATATACCATTTCTGACATATCCCCCCCCCCCCCTCCACCATCAATACACTAATTGTGGACTGACCAGTTTGACCTTGAATTGTATTATTTTGTCACGCAATACTCTGCCGGTAATGCATAATATTTTCTCCTTCAATTTTACAGCTTCATGAATTATTATTAAACTTTTCTTAAATTGTGCAAAGTCATAAAGAAAAGATAATAAACGATTTTCGCTGCATTTGAAAAACGTAAGACAGTACGCAAATAATGCTCTGCGACGTAGTAGTTCAGGGGCGGATCCAGAGAAAGGCTTAGGGGGGGTCATGTCAATAATAGTCCCCTAAATTTGCTGATATAGTAATTATCTTAAGCCTTAAGACTTGCAATCCACTAGGATACATAAATTAAAAAAAATTATTTTTGGGTGGGGCATCTGCGCTCTACTCCATGCGCAAATTCAGATTACTTTATAGATCATTTAGTTTGACGTCATATCTATGATAAATTAGGGCGAGTTATCGGAAAGATCAGTGTTTTTGCAGGTATTAAGATGTATACGTAAAATACTGGATTTCGATCACAAATTGTTACTGTACATGTACATACACTGAGAGAATTCGATCGTTAAGTTTTACCGAAAACTTTGGCAAGAAATTATCAAAGTCCTCGGTAAAACGGAGAATTGACCAATTTCACAATATTTTCAGGATCGTATGCATGAATGAAACCGATATAAATGAGTAAGCATTGGGTATAGGTTCTCGTGTCAGAGTGGCTTAGACACTGGACTGTTACGATGGAGACGCGAGTTCGATTCCCGACAGCTTCGATTTTTCGAACATGATTTTTTTCTGTTTCAAATTTTAAAATATATATTTCTATATGCGTACTTCATCGTCATCAACCTGCATTTGAGCATTTCAAATATGGTCAATTTACTTTGAAACAAATAGAACATAATAAGAACGTTGAAATCCTATCCGTTTTTTTGCTTTGATAAATTTAGACAAATAAGGCAGGAAAGAGAATCGGAACGTAGAATCGAGAGTGGGAGAAACATGGCGGAAAAGTCGATGACGTGTCACCAGCTGCAGACTCGTCCAAACCCCGAGACCTACTCTCAATACATACCGAGTTTAACTTAGGGCATAATTTTTTGCATAATTAGTAAAAAAAAGAAAAAAGTTAATAAAATACAATTTAAAAAAAAAATAAATAAAAAAACTTGTATATTGAAGAGTAAAAAAAATGTAGTTAATCTATTATTACATTCTCATCAGAAAATGTATTAGTTTTGTGTAAAATTTGACCCCCCCCCCCATTTTTTTATACAGTTGTATCAAACATTGTTTGATTTATTATTTTATTTTATTTATATGTGTAGCTAATAAGAAACAGTATCACGTGCTTGTTATGTGTTTTATATGCAACACTTCAGCGATCAGTTACGGAACAGTTATGTTATATCTGTATATAACGATGAACAATGCTGGAAAACAAATTGCTACAGAAAATAACAGTTAAAAAATCCGATTTTCCCAATATTAGCTGAAAATCGTTACGGAATCGATATGACCGTGTGAGAGCAGCACCAGCGTCCTAGTTCGCGTAGACTGAAATATTTAGACATTTTATCTTTAGCCAAATTATATTAGGAAACCTACAATTCGAAATTAGAATCTCATATAAAGATGCCTACCATTCGTTGATTCATCCCTCGTTACATTTCGTTCTTGTGACAAAATGTTGGATAAAAATCGATATGGGCCCCTCGAACCACTTGAATGTTCGTCCCTGCGCCATAAGCGAGCAGATGAAAGCAAGCGAACTAGTAGAGCGACGGTGTGTTTCCTGACGTCACACACATGGATCGCTCAACTACATTATGAAAATAACTGTTACTATGGAAACGACGCGATGTTTTAAAAAATCGGTTGTCACGGTTCCAATTATCGCCTGTCTATTCTGACGAAATTAGTTGCACGAGGAAAAACGTGTCTAGAAATTAGAAATGGCGCGTGCTAACTCGGAGAAGGCAAGTTTATCGACAAGTTTGCCCGCTCAGCGTGGAGAACTAAACCCACACTGAACCCAGGCCCCGGGACGTAGTCGCAACGAAACTTTCCGAACATGAACGAACACGAACTCGTTTCAACATGGCGGATTTCGTCACAGAGGTCACAGATCCGTCCCTCGGATCCATTTCGATCGTCATGTTGAGCTTTTCCCATTTATTTTCTTTTCAACCTAATCTCTTTTCCCTATTATTCAACATGACCTTGAAAGAGGCAGGTTGAAGAACATATCCGAATTCAAGGTCAAACAACAATGTTGTTTACTAGGTGGAAGAAAGGGATGACCTTCCTAAACTGTTTTCAGTGGATTTGGGCATTAAATGTTTCCCTTTTAATTATGTTACGTAATTATTATGTAACAATGTTACATGGATGTTATATCATTCTAGAACAAAGGTTGATAAGATATTTATCTAACCCAGGGAGTTAGCATTTTGATCGTTGATTCGTTCTGTACTGGGTGATTGGAGAATGGGGAGGAGCTCTTGTCGTCATGTAATAGTCCTTTTAAAAAAATCGATTCAATCTGACGTCAACCAGTTCAGAAACCTTATCATCATAACATCACTTGTTATGTTTTGTACAAATGAATGTAAATAACTGTCCAAAGTTGAATAATTAGGTACATGTTATACTTTACAAGCGCGGATCCAAGGGATCTCCCTTGGATCCCTTATTCGAAGAGAGTGTTCCCCATTCTCTTTGAATAAGATCTTATTCTACAAATTCAAAGTTACCAGGTGCCGAAGTAACACATCTGCATCATTATTCTGTAATAATAATGTAATGCAATTGACTAAACGTGTTACAAGAGTCGCAAGTGACTACTGCATTAGTCACAAACTTCTCATGTGTGACTACTATGTAATAGTGAGAGGGCAAACCAATACTTTTTAAAGTAGGTCGGGCGAAACTAGCGAAAATCCCTCAGCGACTCCCCCCTTCCTTACTTTTACTATTTTTTTATTACTTTTTATATATAATACATCTCTGGACCCCCACCCCTTTTCGAAAGAAGTCGGGCGGTCGCCCAACCTGCCCCCTGGGGGTTGACGTCCCTGAGAGAGGACCGAATGCAAATGACTCAGATGTTGCAATCATATAATGCGAAAAAGAATCATAGAAGAGTTCTCTAATGGGTGACATTTATGAAATGGGAATAGTACAGTAGGTTTTGCCGTAGTGCGTTAGGTCTTTTATTAGCTTTGTTAATAAAATAATAATAATTAATATTATTATATGATATGCTTGTAATGTCCATTATAGTACTGTGCATTGTATGTATTTATAAAATATCTTACGATGTTGCCATTCGACTTCTGTAACTTTCAAAGCTACGCTCGATTGCCTCTACATTTGGCAACACCGCCTTAAAAGTACTGCGCGTTACCATTTATTTATACTAAGAGAAATCCGATTCAAAATTAAAAGCTTAAATTGGTTTTATTTATTTTTTTTATTTAGGGACGTTTAAGGATTACGTAATTTATTTTTCCGACGGTTTTTCTAAATTTGGCCATTATATATCGCTAGGCTACCAGTATCAAACACAAAAAAATGCAATAAATAGTTGCATAGCCTTTTATATATAATAATGAATAGATATTTAACAAAAATTGAGTCTAAACCGGCCATCAGTTGATTTAATATACTTTGGGGAGAGTCGCGCAGCACAAGATGTGCAGTTCCAATCGTTATTTTCTGACATTAGGTTGAATGAGAATAGAATATAATAGAATACAATAGAATAGAATAGAATAGAGTACGAAGGGCATCACTTAAATGTTACTAATCGTAGTTTCCGACTCGACCCCTTCCCTCAAATCGGTAACGTAGTTTATAGATTGGTATGAAGTAAGACGCAGACATTGGGAGCATTTTTGAAGTTGTAAGTTAAAGAAATCTCATTTCAAGAGAAAGATATTTGAAGATGGCAAGCGTCATAAGCATATATGTTGACTTTTTCCCAACCAAAGAATAGACCAACTACCATCACATGATTTTATAGCTATGTCACGAAAATTTGATATGCTGAAATGGTTCACCATGCCAAGGAAATTAACTTGAGAATATATAATTTTGATACAACTATTTTTTTGCAAAAGTTTAGTAAGAAAAACCAAATGAAATCCAAACAATATTTCCTATACATGGGAGTAAATCATGAAAGTATTCCTGGTTTCCTGCTGGCCGAAGGATAGGCATCAGAAATCATTATAAGGCCCCTGCTAGTGTTACTATACTATACTTTGTCGGTATTGACGTATACCCTTACTCTCCGCGCAAACTCCATTACGACCGAAGGCGAAATATTATTGCACTGATTGGTGATGTAAAATATAAATTAATTTAATAAAATTAACTTTTGTAAATGAAAATTAGGTGAATGTATGTTATGTAAGATTAGAATAAAAAGCAAACTAATATATTTAGTTATTATTATACTAAAGAGTAAAGATTAGAAAGTTGAGTTGAGGAAGGCAGAAGACTAATTCAAAAAGTAATTATTACTATTTTTGTTAAGACAGCAGCACAGTAAAGTAACGCAGTTTCGCAATCGATCATAACATTGTTAAGAGCGATGGAGACACTATTGGATGGGTCGATATTGATATCGCCCTTACATCCGCGTTTCTTTATGTCTTGTTGATAACGTCCACACTACGTTATACATAATATAAACATTTCAGTGTTGACTAGTAACTTCTCACAACTAACTAAGTTACTGTAAAGTTATAATATTTGTAACTTTTAGGGCAACTTAGTTATTATTTTTCAGAAACTTATAACTTTACTTTTAGTTATTTTTAAGTTAATTAATGTCTATTATATTAAAATTAAGTTTTCATTAATTATCACAATCATTGTAACTTTTAACTGTAACTAGTTACTTAAAAGAAGGTTACTTATTCAACTCTGATACGTTTATCGCGTCTCAACCTATCAACACTGCTAAATACAACGCATTTATGGTCACAGTGCATTCAACTTTTACGTCACATGCTATAGAAGAGGGGACGACGGTTTGTGATGGAGGGGGAAAGTCCTCGAATGACTGACGCCAACTTTTTTGAAATTTTGTTTAGGCGTAGTATATTTTTAATTTTATTCACCACGCCTAAATGAAAAATCGAACAATCCGATGAGGGGGGGGGGGAGGGGGCTGATAAAGAGAATCGATTGTGGTTGAAAACTGTCCACCAATCCTGATGCAAGTAAATTCCACAGTCGGTCGGATTTATAGCCATTCTCTATTTTTAATGTGAGTGGCGCGACTTTAGCCATATATATTTCAAAAATGAACTCGTAAATAAATAAATAAAATACATTCTGCGCAGAAGACAGAAGTAACGTGAATTGTCACTCACTGCAGTCTACTGCGTAAAATATTACGCCACCAACATTCTGGTATCTTTGCCGGTAAGCTAGGGATCGAATAACTGATACATGGCCTTAAGAACATGTGATACTTTATCATAAGAGCAGTTTAGTTTCACCTTTCCCTGTATGAAACGGAGGCAAATGGCCTAATTTTAGTAAAAAATATTTATTACTGCAAGTGTAAAGTTGGTAAAACTAAATTTGCTCTTACGGTAATTACCATATGCCCTTATAAGATATTTAAAGAGGAAGTGTATTTTTACGCAATATTCTGTAAGAATATAGCCAATATCAGTAAAAGAAACTGGACAATTCCCCCTTCCCTTTCCATGTGGCCAATCCAACTTGCTGAAATTGGCAATTCGTACGGAATATTCCGTAAGAATTGGGAGTGCCATTTTGTGTTACCAATTTCTGAATTTTGTGTTACCATACACATTTTGTGTTACAAGTCCCAAAATCAATGCATCATGAATATTTACTTATGATTAATACTAAAGACACAAAAGAATTTTTCCAACCAAGGGAATTAATCAAATATCCGATAATTTAAGACAAAAATACTCACCATGCACATTCGAGTTGAAGAATTGTTTGGAGTTTCATAAAATGGCCGCCAGGGCGATAATTTACTGCTTGTGATGAATCTAACCTAAAAGTCAAAAAGTAAGATTGTAATTTGAGCAAAATTTGAAATAATTATATTATTTTTCAAAAACGTAATCCAACATTTTGATTGGATTCTCATATAAATCATACCGCCATGTAATTTATACAGAGGGCACTAATAAGCAAACATTGGCAAATTTAAATTTATATTACGACGTTTTGAAACTTACTATCTTCGTCGCCTTTTTGACACGAATATAACTATCTCATTGCTTTACTGTTACTATTTATGCTATGGATATATAACAAAATTAGTTGTTGAAAATTGAATTTACACCAATCAACTTTTGTGCTTCTCACGCACGAAGCTAAGCACTAATGCGGCGACTCTTAATTTCCAACTATCTCTACATAGGAAACAGTGTTGCCAGATGCCAGTGTTGCCACATCTCTGCTTGCCAAATCAGCAACAGGAAACAACAAACAACTCTATAGTCAAGTTGTGATGTTCTTGCAGTGTTGGTGGTGTTGGTAGTATACGCCCCCTCCCCCTATCAATTTCTGTCATATGTACAGGGGCGCCAAAAATGTTTTTCACAAAATTATTTTATATTTTTTGTTAAGTAAATAATAAATTGCATATGGAGCTAATATAACAATTTAAAAATATATTGGAATAGAATGGAGGCGGTTATAATGACAGAGGGGCTTGGATAGAGGGGGAGGGGTACATGAGAGAGAGGGGGGAGGAGATTATATGTATATGTAGGGGACAGATCGATCGGGGTACGTCACTGTATGCTGGGTTGCCAACACACAGGGGCTTGCATATTTAACTTTTTTTTTTCGATGCTGTGTTTTTTATGATTCTCTTATATTTCAGGATTAAATGGAAAGTGTCAACAATAAAGTTCATAAATTTACACATGATTTTAATACAATGTAAAAATAATTAATCTATGAATACCTTGTGTAATTTAAAATAATAAGAAAAACAAATTAAAATACGTACTTTTGGAGGATGGCCTTGATATGCAATACTATTTACAACTATTGCTTATTAAGCGTGTGAACCAATTTGTTTAATAATCCTTTCTGTTCTATGTCTAAATAAGGCCACAGTTCTGCTTCTAATTCCAGCAGCGCTTGATAATCATGAGATTGACAAGCTAAGACTAAAGATTGCAATAACAGCATTTCATCTTCATTCATTTTTAGCCCTGAAAGAAATTTTTCACGTCTGTTTACATAAGCTCCTAATAATCAATGACAGTTGAAAAGATATAATATTGTTTTTACCAATATTTGAATTTTCTTCCACCCACGCATACTTTTCCAAAACTTGAGCTTGAGAGGGCGCCAGCCTTTGTGGAGAAGGTTGAAGAATCAAAAGCAGCAGTACTCTACTTATCTCGCATCTATACACAAAATTATAATGCATAAAAATAATTTTTTTATTTAAAATACTTTAATAGTTCAAAAAAAATAATTCAAAATATGTTAAAACCTTTGCAAAATAGAACTGTAATTTCCAGTTGTTCCTGAGTTGGTATTATTTCCAACCAGTTCTACTAACTCCGTTAAAACTTGAAGGGCAGATGTGTAATCTCCTACATGAAGCATGAATTTTGAGATATAAATAAGTTAAATAAAATATTATTTAAATATAATCTAACAACCTTCTTTGATATAATGAGATGCTAGTGTATTTATTGCACGCAAAGTTGGATGTAATTCGATAGCTTTGCGCAAATATTGAACGCCGTTTGAACCTAAAGCAGACGCAAGTTCCATTGCTAATCCAGCAGACATCATGCTGCAACCTTCTTGACTTTGGAATCGTGTTATTGCATGCCCAAAGAAATTTAAAGCAGCCTATCAAAAAATACTTTTATTACATATTTATACTCTCGTTATAATTTTTACATTGTCATTTATTTGAAGCATTAACTGACCTGTAAGTTCTCTTGACCTAAAGATGAACATCCTATTTGATCATTCTTTTGTTCAGCAATGATAAATAGGCGTCCTGCTTTTGTTAAAAAGTTTACTTCTGTTTGCACATTTCCTAGTGTGCCTTGGCATCGGGCAGCTGATAACCAGCACAATGCTGCATATTGCCATAACTCTTTTTGTTCACATTCCACCGCAAGATTATCTGAACACATTATAGTTAAATGTTTAGATTTCGATCTTAATAAAACTAAGCTTGCTCAGTCGAACTGAAGCGAACATCAATGCTCAGTGATATAAAATCAGTGATCGCTCTTTTTGAGTAGTCAATTACACGGCAAGAAGAAACCAATAAGAAAAAGAAGAAGAGGAGGAAACCTCCTACTTGATCTGTCCGGGGACTTGGAGGCCTAAATTGGACGGCGTGGGACCCGGGGGGAGAGGACAAAGAGTGTGTGACTTCATTTAATATAGTTTATAGAAATAGAACATGTTTAGTCTTAAATCGAAAGTGCGTAACATAGTTGGCAGCTGTTTAAATAAATACTAAGCCAAAGAATAAAGGATTGTCAATTTTTGTTTGAGCGAAAATCGGAAAACCACTTACCAAATTGATCACTCGCTTCCGCAACATTAGGCTTTCTTAAAAAACGTCTGAAAGGAAAATAGAATTATTGAAATATCTTAAATACCAAATTTTAGTTCTCAGGATATGTATACCTCATTAGTGGGATATCTGATAACAAAAAACTTCGTTAATTATAACTTAGAACAGGTTTCTAAGATTAAAACCGCATTGTGTGGTGCGAAACTCAGAAAGAACCAATTTACGAAATGGGAAATGTACCGATAGATCAATGCAGTGTCAGTGTTGCCAACAATTTGACAAGGTGACATTTCCTAGATCAAAATAACTAATAAAAATTATATGTATGTTAAAAAATCAGACGAGTATAGTGTTTAAGACTTAAAATTAATTAGAGAACATTTTTGCAGGGCTAAATAGTTATATATGAGCATATTAAAATACATTAATATGGAAAAGAAAGATGAATAAACAATTCCCTGTAATTCTTTTTATCCCACTAATGAGGTAAATGCATTGTGAAATACTAATTTTGTTGTACATCCTGCCACATTGTATGTTGTATTGTCATAGACATTATTATAATCTTACTTTTTCAATTTTGCTGATATGGCATTATACTTGGTTAAAAAATCGTTTTCATCTCCACGTCTGTGAATAGAATGGTCCTGCTGTGCCATTTCTTTTAAAGTTTTTAGAACTTACATTAACACTATCATTTGACAAGAAGAAACTCCATGATATTTATTTTACCTAGCACAATATTTAATTCACTGACACGTCAATTATGTGTAAAGAACAGCAGATTTAAATTTCGATGGTAAATTTGTGTGAGAATAAGGAGAATAAGTTAATTTGCCCTAAGGTTGATCGAGTTCAAGTTGAAAAATTACAACAATTGACTGACACAACAACAGGATGAGCAGCAAGCGCAGCAGCAAGTGCAAGTCTGAACAAGAAACAAACAAGAAAACAAGTGTCAAGTGGCACCATGAAATAATAAGCTTCTAAGAAGGTAAGATCAAATTCAATTAGATACACATTAAGTACTACTCACATGTTGGACCATTTAATTTTTTCAAGTCATGTGCACACCTACGTTATTTATTGTAGGTTTTGATTGGTAAATAATCCAGGGTTGGGTAAATATGTATAACAAACGGGGCAGCCTGCGCGCGCAGCACGCCTTGACTTCCTGCTGGAGAAATTCTGCAATTGGCTGTAATTTGGCGCGCGATTCAAAATCGACTTAAATTAACTCGATTTTGAATTGCGCGCGTAAAATGTTGACCAATGGGAGAATTTGAATTTCTCCAAAGGTAAAAAACAATGCTCGCGCAGGCTGCCCCGACAGTTTTAAACCCAGGAAGTAAAAAATACTTTTAAAAAGTATTAAATATGGATAATTGATATAAATATTACAAACGAAAAATACTCATACTTCAATACACATTAAAGTCTCTCACTTAAAAATTAAAACTGCATTTTAAAAATTCAAGAGCATATAAATTAATATGTTTGCTCTCTGTCAAAATTGAAATGATAAATGTTCTATAAATTAAAAAATGTTTTGATATATTTTTACTTTTTTCTACTTTTGGCTCTCACTCTGCCTTTCATTAAATATTTTGATCGTAGTAGTCTGGAAATTTCCCTCCACACACCCAGAAAGCTCTCGAATTTCCCCGGCTAACTCGGCAGCGAAAATTTATTGCGCAGCAAAAAAACCTCCTGCGAGACGCACTTTTTTGTAATACGGGTAATACGTGACTTGTCGCTCGCGTTTCGTGTTCAATTGTATGGCGTTCGGAGCGCAGAAATGTAAACGATAGGGAAGATTTAACCGTATTTTAACCGTTTTCCTCCAAGTCTCACAGACTCCAAAACTAAAATCAAGTGGCCAAAGTGTCAAAGTGTTTCGTGAATTCGTGAAAGTGGCGTTTTAATCTTTTTTAAAGGTTAGAAAATGCCCTTGAATAGCGGCGCGCCGCTGGAGTGTTTCGTTTTGTGCGACGATGTGTTTGGATTTCTCGAGAAAGCAGCGTGGTGTTTTCCATGAAATAAAAGGGCTTGTTCACCATCGAGAGCAAAATTTCTGCTCCAGTTGTAATTGAGCAAGGGTTTCTGTCAAGAAAAGTGGCAAGTGAAAGATGTGAATCTGGATTTAAAAGAGGAACATTTAGGTCCTGAGCACCTGCCAAAGTTTCAATTGCGACATGGCGAATTTCCGAGACGAGTACAAAACTCTGTTCCCGATTCAGAGCATTTCCCAAATCGTGCAGATCTTCCAAAATCAGCTTGAAAATAGTTCTGAGCCAGATTTGGTTTTGCTGTCAATTTTGGCTGGAGCGATTGAAAACTCCCTAACCTGCAGCCGTGTATTTGCGTCGCAGGATTCGACTGTTTACGATGAACCAAAATTGCCAGCGGTTGAATTTGACATTGCAGAGGCACTTTATACGAAATTTGTAGCTTTAGTAAAAAGCGCGGTGGATGCGTCAGTTTACGATGCAAAATATGCCACCAGAGAGTTGGTTAAAAAAGTGTCAGATGTCATATGGAACTCTTTGACAAGAAGCTATTACAAGGATAGAGCACACCTGCAGAGTCTGTATAGTTATTTGACACTTAATAAGCTTGACTGCTTTGGAGTGGCTTTTGCAGTTGTTGCAGGATGTCAGGCTTTGGGATTCAATGACGTTCATTTGGCCATGTCGGAGGATCATGCATGGGTCGTTTACGGAGAAGATGGATCAGAAACGGCCGAGGTTACGTGGCATGGTAAGTTTGGAAATGTTATAATACATTTAGGGAAAATATAATTTTTAGTAGAAAGTCTAGATACGTTTATTTTTTATATTGTTTTCTGAATTTCACAAGAAGAATAACCCTTGAATTTTAACCCCTGTTATTATTAATGATCATGTTGCATGATTCTTTTGGATGTATAAAGTATTGACTGTACAATTATTTTCGTAGATTGTGTAAAGAAGAATTGATCGATTTATGTCTAGTAGTTTCAAAAAATTTAAATTTATAGGTACAATCTACACTCCAAGATCTTTTTATGTGTCTTTTACGACCAAAAGGAGTTCAAATTTCTGTACCTGATCAATTGGCTAACCCGGAAGATAATCTACTCAAAATTTATCCTTTCCAGTAGCATAAAATTGCTTTAAATCTCTTTAAATACTCTTGTTTGTACCTTATCTTATTCGCGAAACTTTGTTTATTCGCAATCAGTTCTTCTAATTCAGATTTATCCTTTAAATTAGAATATTTCATTTAGAAGTAGAATAAAATAAAATAAATCTGTACATCCAAAAAATTAAAGAAGAAGAAAGAAGATTATAAAAGATGAAGTGGAAGAAGATTAAAATACGAAGAAGACAGAGATGAGGAAATTTTCTAAAATGTATCTGCGAGTTTTATCAGTGGTATACACAATTTTTTTCTCAAAATTTATCTGCAACATTTTCGAATTATTATTACTCTTATATGTACTTCTTAACTTTGAAAATTAATTTTCAAAGTTCAGTTTAGATATGAATGTCTTCCAAATTGAATAAAGTCTCAAGAAATCTTCGCGTCTTAACATTTTAATTTAAAAACTAAGATTGTCATCAATACCATCTGCTTCTTTGTTCTTAGGGAAAGGTAGCGAAGACAAGCGCGGACAGCCAGTGGAAGCAGGTGTGGCTTCTCGATCGTGGCTTTATGTTAACGGCCATGCAGTAGTATGTAATCGAGCAATGGAAGTTGCGACAATAATCTCAGCGATTAATCCTAGCCTCAGTGCAACCGCAGATGCTGCAGAAGTTGCATTGTTGCAACAGGAATTGTTGTGGCTTGTGTACGATTTGGGACACCTCGCTAAGTATCCAATGGCTCTGGGAAATTTAGGTGACTTGGAAGAAGCAGCGCCTACTCCAGGAAGACCTCCAGCAATTGACCTCTTTCAGGTGAAAATTGCTTCTACTTAAACTTTCCGACATAGAAAGATGGTTAACTCTGAGTAAAATCATAATTATCAAACTCTAATTATAATTTTAGGAAGCGGTTTGTTCTGCAAGGAAGTATTATGGAAACGCACACGTGTATCCGTACACGTATCAAGGAGGCTATCTCTATCGGCATGGATTGCATTCTGATGCCCTTTCTTCCTGGGCTGATGCTGCAGATGTTTTAAGGAAGTGAGTCAACCTTCCTAGTATTTCCTATTTATATTCATTCTTCTAATTCTTGAAAATAAAATGCATTTAAAATTTCATTACAGATACGACTATTCTCGAGATGATGGGGAGATTTACAAAGAACTCCTAGAGATTGCAAACGAATTAATTCCTCACACAGTTAGAGCTGACGAGCGTCTGTTACGCCAGCCTCAATGTTACGTACACCTTCTGCGATTTTATGACGGAATATGCCAATGGGAGGAAGGTGCAAACACTCCAGTTCTTCACATAGGATGGGCAAGGCCTCTGGTAAATACAATCTCAAAATTCGACGCGAGTATTCGCGCCCAGGTTGTCATAGAGTGTTACGAAATAGAAACGAGACTGGAGGAAGAGAGTGTACATAGAAGGGAAACGAGTCCTGATGAAACATTGAACAACAACAACAACAATTACTATAAAACGAAGGAGAAGGGCAACGCAGCTAGAGATTTGATCAAGAGTCTGGAATCTAAAGTTCCTGCGACTCCTGCACCAACGCATCCTAGCATTCAAGCTTTAACTGCTGCCTGCAGTGAAAAAATCCTGAACAGGGATTATCTTCTTCAAGGAGATGGCGAACCTTTCGTTGCTCCTCCGGAAATCGCTCTCACTCCTGCGCCGTCTACTTCCCAGGAACCTATAATTCTAGAAGTGGTTCCCGATGCAGAGAACGAAAATCCAAAGATAATTCTGTACAGTCATAAGATGAAGGGTTTGAAGGATTTGCTTCTGGCTGAGAAGTTGAACACTCATGCGATTTCGCTGCAGTTGACTGCCCAGAGCCAAGTGCAAATTGGAAAGAAGACAAGGAATGGGGACGAAATTGGAATTAATCAACGGCCCAAGAGGACACGTCGGGATTAATATTTCCTCATTCATTCAGAGAGAGAGAGAGAGAGAGAGAGCTGGTCTCAATTTCAGATCTCAATTACAATGTTGAGAAGTCCGTCTGGACAAGCAGAGAAAAGCTGTATACGATTTGTTTTTAAGAATTAATCCATTCGTCCCAAAAAAATCTTCCGCAAGAGTCAAATATTTCGTACCTGCGACAGAAAATCTGCGAAGCTAATCGCACCGCACCTTTCGTCCTTGTTTTAAATTTCCGGTGCTCGTCGTTTGCTCTGCAACGGGCAACGATTTTATGATTCGGCAAGTTAGACTTTCTCAGCCAGTAGGAGTTGTTCAAGTATTTCACGACGTAAGCGTTAAGAAGTACTTGAATGGTCCCAGAACATAAACCTCTACTTTACAAACGAGATATATAATATTTGTCGTTAGCTCTAGGCTACGTAGAGTAGTTGTGAAACAGCAAAACTTTTTAGAAAAGTACAAAAAATTTTACGTAAGTTTATATTTCCCAACCATCCTTGTTCGGATCCAAGTTCTTAAAATACTTATCAGAATTGAAAAGCAGATCCGTGCCAGGGTGGTTATTTATTTCGCTGGTTAGTTTATTTATTGACACAGTCGAACTATCTGTGTAATGTATTTTATATCTACTCTCTTGTTGCACTTTCGCTTATTTATTGAAATGAGTTTTATCTCCAGTGATTTATAATTGCACTATTGATTGCGATTGAAAAGTTGACGTTAATGTTTTTTTATTTACTTGAAAAAGTATGTAGTTGAATCTATATTAGAATGACGCTTCTATAATCTAGTTAAAGAAACCACAACATTCCACTCTTTAGGTGGTGCAAACTATAAGTTTTACCTAAAGTATCTTAAGCATTAAAGGCTTGCTTATTTTTATAACTATTTATTTACAGAGTAATTATAAGTGTGTATTTATATAAGTCCTCTTTGTTTTTAAGTGTCGGGATAAAAAACAGTGGGTAGCCACTGAAACGGGAAAAAATGGGCAGTTTTTTTATTTTCGTTCAAATTCAGTAAATTAAAAGTTGACTCATGATTTTATCTTCATTAATATTATAAAAAAAAAAAGTAAATAATAAAAGGATAAAATACTAAGGTTTCAGTGGCCACCTGTTAACAGCTTCTTCTATTAAGATTTTTAGTTTATTTGAATTTCTCCACTTTAAATATATTTTAAATTTAATAATTTTTTAATTTAACTTGGGACTTTGTAACCAGCAATAACCGAAGAAGTTGATTTTGTTGATAAGTCTCGCCTATTAATTTCTCTACTCTTTTATATTTGCTTTTCAATTCAAGAATATTCCCAAGAATGGGAATAAAAACTGTGGGATATTGTAATATTACATGGAGCAGGGTAAATTTAATTTTAATTGCCACGATTGCAATCGGGCTTGCCATTGAACTGTAGTCGACGATTTAATTGATAAGATGGTCGTTTATCGTTAAAAAAGAGGCCCTTTATGATATCATCACAGATTTATCTGATTACAGATTACATTAGGGTGGTTGAAAAAATGCTTTATTTTGTATTTGAATTTAGTACTCCTATAAATTGGCAAAAATCGGACCTGAAAAATCTATGCTGGGGTAAAATTCAGATAATAATATGAAGCATTTTTTTACACATCCCTAAGCTACATATTATGCAACGTGTATTTTTAGAAATTACGCTTTCCAATAGTGTTTCTAATCTTATACATATAAACTTGGCTCGACATTTACCCCGATTACCTCGAATCTTGATAAATCATTAAAGATACCCAGTACGTAAAATGCACCTGACGCGAAATAGCGTTTATTCAAAACTTCACGAATAAATATATATAGATGGTTTGTTGTAGGATAGGGTTGTTGAAAGGGTTGAATATAATATTGCGAATGAATATAATGGTCCGACGATCACATAATAATGAAGGGCGCTATCTTACTGTGATGCTGAATATACTATTACGTATTAGTATACTAATAATAATGAAATCGCAAAGTGGTGAGAGAAAAAAAAAACTTCATGCCTAGAGAAGTATTTTGTTTTTTTCTCTCATCCTGAGCCATAAATATGATAAATGAATATTGTAGAATATTACAGATAACAGAGCTGGGCAGGAATTAAAAAAATTGGAAATAATGTACTTAAGGTACAAAATTATAAAAAGGTATTTTACAAATGAATAAATTATATTAAATTATTTGAGTAGTCTAATAAAGGTATTTTTTGCCCAGCTCTGGCCAAGTGTTTGAATGTGGATTCAATCGAACTAAAAATATTACTTGTCGAGGCTTTGCTTGCAGATAACTTGTAATTTAAACTCAACTCAACTTGCCATCATATTTGTAATTTACTTCATAAGGTATACAAATAATTCTCATAAATCTTGTACTTCTTATATCAATAACAAGGCAAAGTCACAGGTAATTATTTAAAATCGATTCAGATAACTCGGAATCCAAAGTACACTTTGTGCAATTTATATAACTTTGAAAGATCTCTTTATAGTTTTCTGGGTCGATTTTAAAGTAAATTCGATTGAAATTCACATCGCCCTTTTCCTCATTTATCGAAAGTTGGTGGACAATGCATGAAAAATTGTGTGGAGATGATTTTTTAAAGAACTGATTCTGAAAAGGGTTATTCCAAGAGGGCAAACTTTTTTCGGAATGATCTTTTTTTTAATAATAATATTAGAAATGTGACTCAAAATCAATTTTGTTGGTTTCATGCTTGAAAGCATCTCGATAAACGTACAGAAAGAGTGTTTAAAGTTATAATATGAAGAGAATATTGTATGGAGAACAGTATTTTTGTATTCGCATTGATGATTCGGGTCTATACAGTAGTATAATAAACAGGGCCCTTATTATCGAAGCAATTCAAGAGTTTGGGAAGGAAGAAGGAAAGTTTCTACTGTTTTCGATAAGTGGAAAATTCCATAGAGTTTTAATATATTTGAGCGGGGACAGTAATTTTCGATTATCTTGAAGAGAGTGAAAAGAATCATAATTGATAACACAATTTGAATTTTTCGAGATAGCTAATGTTAAACTACAAAATAATCTTTCTCAGTGTCAGGCCCTTTTTATCACTTAAGCATTTTCTCTATCCCATAAAAAATAGGATTGTTATATGCAAATAGATAATAGGAAAATATTTCCCTTTCTCTAACCAAAAGTTTTCTTCTTTGCTTTCATTTCTTTAAGTCATGTACTAGTGAGTTCACTCAAGACTGTAATTTTGTTTATAATTAGTTCCCTTCATCAAATTGCTTCAATTGCACATTTTCCTTTTGTGCCATAGATTTTTCTACTTGCCTTTATTTCATTATTTTTATTTATACCATCTACGTTGCGCCCGTTTCAAAACTTTTCACCTAATTTATTATTATTTATGACTGAAGATTGTAGTAAATTCTGACTTTTATTATTAGAAATAGAGTTTCTATGAAAATTATAATGAAAATAAGATGTGGAACTAAGGGAATATTTATTTACGATGATGATGCTAAAAAAAGATTATACCTGACTTAGAAGTTATATATCTGCAGAATTTATCCTAATATGATGTTAAATGTTGTTCCTACGTTTAAAAATGTAAAGAAAATTTGTAAAAGGAATTTAAATTTCCTGGAAAGGTTTTGATTCAAGCACGTTAAATGGTAGCTTTGCATCTGTATCTCTATTTTAATAGAAGAGTTTATGTTCTTCTAGGTTTTTTCTTTTTACATATATATATATATAAGCACGAATTGTAATAGAAATTGTCTGTTTCAGTCGATTTTTAAGAATATGAAAGGTTCCAGATTGGAATTCTGCTTCGGTCTTGAACGCTTTTCAGATAATCCATAATATGTAATAGTTTGAAGAAAATGAATCTACTTCCATGGGGCATATTAACCAGAGATATAAGAAGCTATTAGAGTGATAAGTTGAACGCTACTTTTTTTTTATTGTACTTAAGTGAAGAAGAAATGAAGCTTGATTGCGAGCTACTGCACCAGTGATATATTATATGTAAAGATTGCGTTAACATTAAACCCCCTTTCGATTACATTCTATTCGCAACTTGCTGTATAAAAGAAAAAAATATTTAAAAAAATAATTTAATGTTTACGGATTTTAAATAATTGTAAAAGTTTGATATTTAGCGGTTTTTGTAATTTGGTAATGCCTGAGTGAAATACAATGTTTTGGGTATCTAATTATATATATTAGGAGTCTCGAATAGAGTGTAATTGCAGTTATGATTGTTAACTGACAGAACAGTGAGTTGTAAGGCATCATGAAAATGTCTTGTTTTTCTGTGGATTATAATAAACTATTTTATTCTAATTCGTTTCTTGTTTACTTCCAAAAACTCTACCATTCCTATTTCTTGAAAATATGGGTAGAAAGAAGAAGTTTTCAAAAGATTGGATACTTTTGTATACAAACGTTGTACATTAGATTTTATTGTATGACTTAACATACATTTGTGACAAGGCTTTAAGATAAACACATTCTCTCCAGTAGTTGGAAATAGCAACACGGGTCACACGTTATTTCAGGAAGTTTTTAAATTCCAATAATACGTTCAATCTGTTATATAAAACAGTAATAAATTACAGAGCAGTTAAAGATTATTCATACGGTGATAACAGTAATATTTGGTCATTGGTCTCTCGTTAAAGATTCATGTATAAAGTCACGAGCTTACGATTACAAATTAACAAAATGCATTTTCCTTTTTCTGCCAAGAATTCGGTTTCTTGTGCCTTATAATCTCACAGTGTCTTAAAACTCACGTGGTAGGCACCATTTTCTTCGAAATAAAGCACGGTGGTAACTTATATTAAGTCCATTAAACTTATTTAAAATTCAAATTATTGTACAAAGTTTCGATATAAGTCTGCAACATTAGGCAAACCTGGCAAAAATTATTTGTAACGTTAAATAACTGCAAAAGTACAAATTAGCTCTCGATTTTATCTCTTTCTCTCTTTTTTACATCTACTCGATTTGGAAATAAAATACTTGCTAATACTGCATTTAATCCTAGACGTTTGTCAAACTTTCAAAAACTTTAAGAAATTTTTTTGGAAATCTTCTGAATATACTTTTCTTTCCTAACTTCGGAGTTCATGAGAAAAATAAAATCTATCCAGAGGATAATCTCTTTGTTGAAAGAGTTCTTTTAACGTGAAATATTATTTTAAAGTTTTAAACTACGATGTAATTAACTGGGGATCACGCTGAGGGTGCTTAACAATATATAAACTTATCGCTATTTTTATATTATAAATGCTACTTTAACATGATTATAAAACAAACTACTTCGTTTCCGTTCTTTTACTGATGATCTATGTTCTGAAAGAACCATTCAGTAAAAAGTCGCAACTGTTGAGCCGCTGCATGACTCTCGTCTTGTAATCTACGATTTTCGTCTCGTAAACGACGCACTTCGTCCTCTAATGAAAGTCGTCGACGAGTTTCTCTGGCTACTCTCAGCTCCAGAGTTGACAAATGGGATTGTATATCCGAAACAGAATTTCTAAAAAAGAACATTTGTATTTTTATTAATTTTGACTTTCAAAAAGCTACAAATTTGTTAGTATACATACAATTTAAAGAAATTTTTTACTTACAGAGACGAAGCGTTTCCATCGACCAGTCTTTCATCAGACCAATCCTGACAGTGTTTGGTATTTTTTGTACTGGAATCCATATGATTGGGCCAGCAATCAGGATCGTTCTCTGACTGTACTTTCGTATCTCTTATGGCAGCTAAAGTGCTTGGAGGTTTCGTTATTGTATGAGGAGTCTTTGTCACTCTCGGAGACAACCTAAAAAAACAGAAGTAAAATCTCTGTAAACTAAATTCTTCTTTTTGCTAATGTCAGTTATACATTCTTTAAAATTAGTAAATTCAAAGACTTACCTTTCCTCTTTCGTCATTTTGATTTCACTTGGCGCCGGACTTGAAGCAGTGCTCGCATTTGAAATAACAGTCGCAGGTCTCGCCATAGTCAAAATGACTTCCGACCCATTATTTCCATTTTCTTGTCCATTCCTTTCCAAGACGCTCAAAGTTGAAGTACTATTTCCACATAAATTTTCCCTCGATCTACACCTATTCTGAATCTCCAGCAAATTATTATTCACCTTATTCGAGTTCTGATTATTCCCAGAAAAATTATTATTTGTGATTTGATTCTCATCCGAGATATAATCAGGATTGATTAGTTTCATCAAGTCTTCCTGAAGAGTGCTGGAGGTCAAATTTGCCGAATTCCTGTGGGAGTTTCTCGCTCCAGGTTTGGGTCTTGGACTTTGATTTCTGGATCCCCCACTCGAAGGAGTTAGATTTCCTCCCCGGTGTTTATTTGCCCTTCGCATCCTGGGGGAAACGCTTCCAGATCCGTTTGATAATTCATCTTCACTTGGAAGGGTTGAAATATCAGTTACATTTCCATCAGGCACTCTCATCTCTGGAGGAAGACTTGAGATAAAATCCTTGGGCCTGTATTCGATGCTCACCTAAAAACAGACATGACACATTTTTTTTAAGCAGTCGCATGTAGAGAGTTTACATTAAAAACCTTTAATTCAAAAGATTTAAAATTCGTTAAGCCTATGGAAATAAATAAATTTTTATTAAACAATAATTGTACTCACCTTGTGAGGAACAGGTCTTTCAGACATTGTGGTCTTCAAGCAAGTGACTTTTTCTCCAACTTTAAATTCATGCGGTACCTCATAGTACCGTTTATTCTCACGACTGTGTTCGTGATCTTCATGCTTCCCTTCTGCATATAGTTGCTCACTCTCAAACCTCAGTTCATTTCTCAATAATTCCGATTCATATTTACTTCCTCTCCTCTCAAAGTTTTCTTCATACTCATATCCGGTTCGCTTTTCACGATGTCTCACTTCTTCATCGTGTTTAATACACTTTTCCTCATACATATCATACTTTGAATTACGATCAGGTTTATTTTCATACTCATATTTCACATTTGACTGATCGTACTCATTGTACCTGATCAAATTATTGTTGCTACCAGATTTCGGCAAACTGTAGCCAGAATTTTGAGCCAAAGGTAAAGAAGTTGAGGCGGCGAGTTTCTGATGATTTTGAGATTCATTTTTGTGAAGTTCTCTCTGTGAGGCGTAGACATTTTCCTGTTTGACTTCGTATTTCTCTTTTTGTAGCTTGACGTAGCTTTGGGAAATATGTTCTTGATTACGATGTGCGTTTTCGAGTCTCTGGTAATTTTCTTGTCTAATGCTCTCTTGTAAAACTCGCGGAGAGACATAGGTTGACTCTTTTCCAAAATGATCGTGATTGTGATGCCTAGCAGAATCGAGGAACTGTTTTCCGGTACTGTAATGAGATTCTCTCTCCTTTTTCTGACCAGGAGTTCCTTTGTTGGGAGTCATTGCGTGGTAAGTTTGACGACTAGGAAGTGGAGGTGGTGGAGTTTCGTCCCGACGATGATTTGGGTCTTGATCCTGAGGCTCCAAGAGTTCATACCTGAAAAAAATACCAGATATTTTAAATGGAAACAATTAAAATAAAGTTTTATTGATTTTTGAAAGTTAAATTTATTTTTAAATTGGAAGGAGACAATTCATGGCGCGTTTGAAAAGTGTTAAAAGGTTATAACTATTCTAAAACTTATAACAACCTAAACATCTTAAAATTCAATTTATTTGTCTTATATTAGCTTATTAGTTTCCAAATTAATCGACAAACCAAAAACACTTCTCCTTTGTTCAACGACCAACGGTTCCCTGCGCAGCTTCTTTTATTTTGGAACCATTAACACCTCGAAGATAAAAAATTTTTTTACATATACTGGTTCCAGTAGAAATTCTAGAGATTCTAGTAAGGAGTAAAAATCCGTTTATCTGAATAATTTAAAAACCTTCTCAAATCTTCTTTTCATTATCTTCGAGGCATTAATTTGATTACGTTCTTTTTGATGAAACTCACCATCGATCGTCAGCGCTACTGTGTCCGCTGCTGCTGCTGGTCATGGTACCCTCCAGGGGAAACCGTGGATCGTTGAACGACCTCGAACTTGAACCGGTCCCGTACCCAGAGCTGTTGCTGGATCTCGGTGGGCTGAACGACCTGTCGTACCTTTTCTGGTGGGACATGGCCGTTTGTTGCGTGGGAGTATTATCAGGACTTGTCACGTTCTCGTATTCCCCTTCGTAATTCCCCGACAGGTACTGACAGTTCTGCAGAGGACAGCCTCTGAAAAAATCGAAAAAGAAGAATTAGGAATACTTCAAGTTACACCATTGACTATTATTTAAACGTTAATCTACAAAATCGAGGTAATTACTATTGAAAATTCTCACCTTCGTGGGTTTCCGTCATTTGAAGGCGGAATGACAGTGACGGTGACTTGAAGACTCGTCTTCAGAAGGTCTACCATTTGATCATGGCTCAAGGTGGAAACTGCGACCTTGCAAATTTCCACAAGTCTCGAACCTTGTCTAAGACCTGCTTGCCAAGCGAGACCCATACTTTCCACTTGAGTTACGACTCCATCGGGCTGAACGTGGAATCCTAATTGACCTAAGTTGTTTCTTTTTAGGGAAAGTTCAGAGGCTGGGGAGCCTTGAGTCACTGCACGAAAACGAGCAACGATTTCCATCAGCTCGTCGCGCTCACCGCAGTCACCACGAACGTGGATTGTTATACATTCGCCTTGATGATAGTAAAGACGCAAACTAAAAAAATAAAAGTTACTGTTTCAAGAGAGATATTTCGCTTTTCTATAATTCGCGCAAAAAAATTTAGAAGGCAAGAATGTTAATACATACTAATGTAAAGTGAAAAATTACCTATTTGTTTGGGCGTGCCAACCAAGGACACTAACACCTGGAGTTACAAAGACTATTTGTCGAGAGTGTTCTTCGACGAGAACGATCGAATCGACACTTATGCCCAGATAACAGTCTGTACTTTGATTACTATCCTCTAAAATCACTTGCCAACAAATTGCACCTCGTTGCGAGGCATCACAGGGCAATCGAGGTCGCACTGCTGCTTTCTTTTTACTACTAAAGGAAAGCATTGCTGAAAGGGATAAAACGAAAAATATTAGAAAATTGGGCCAACTGGATTAAAATTAAAATTAAATTTATTTTCAATTGGTACGTACAGAATTTCTGCCCAGTGTCAACTACTGTTGTGGAAGAGTATTTTGTTGCAAGATTTCTCAGGTATTCCAGTCTTGTTCTAGTTGCCATGGTTGCGAATTTTTCAACTCTGAAGAAAAGAAGAAGTAAGGGATTAATAATGTGGGATCCAATTGAGAGTATAAACATTTTAAAATTGCTAAAAGTATAAGTACTTGTGCGCTGCATTCTCGCCGTTGATCGCTTTTGCAAGAATAAAATCTGCGAAGGCTTTCCCTTTTGTAAAGGTGGCACCAGCAGGAACCGGTGGACCAAAAATCGGAACCTCTTTATTCCTGGAGATGGCTACTGTGTATTGTGTATTTTCCGTACAGGGATTAATCACTTGCACGATGATAAAGACGTGCTGAAACTGTGAGCGTATCCTGCGAGGACTGAAAGGCAATGCTCCAGGTTCCTACAGATAAAGAAAAAAAATTATAAATGATTAAACATCATTCATTATTATATCTTATTTAACAGAAGATCTATAATGAAGATATCGCGAGATCTTACTTGAAAAACTATCGTGACTATATCGTTTCCGATATGTCTTTTCCTGAGTAGCTGCTGTCTATTGTTTGGAGTGAAGGGCAACATTGTGGAAACGTGAAAAGTGACTTCCGCCCCTCTGTGACTTGCGACGACTGCGTGAGTACCAGTCGAATCCGTTCTAGTATCCAAACCAGCTTTAAAGCCTTCGTAACCTCGCAGTCTTATTCTTTGGCCTAAAGAAATAAACAAATATTAAATGAAATAATCTCCCACATATTTCTCTAAATTCTCTGTCAAAATATAATTACCGATAGTGTCTAAAAATTCGAGGAAGGCAGGACCGGCATTTTGATTATTGTACATTTCCTCTTCAGTTCTTTGTCCTGCTCGACAGTAAAGAACACCAATTTTGTACCTGCTGGTTAAACCATGTTCATCTACATTTGCGACTTCCGGTTCTGCAGTTGGAGTTCCGAGTCTCAAACAATTCATCTGAACCTCCGGAGCAACCAGCTCTAAAAGTTCTCTTGTCGGTAGCTTTCCTTGGGGTCTTATTCCTAAAGCCTCTTCGGGAATTGAACCTCGTAAAGTCAACAATTCTGTCGTCCGTACTATTATTCGATACTGAGTTCCATCTTTGCGAATACTAATCGCCACTGGGCCCAACTGTTCGTCCATTCCAAACCAATTCTGATGTTCTCGACCTAAGATTACAGATAGAATATATTACAGATCAAATTAATTTTGGGAAAATATATTTGAGAAAGAAATAAAAGTCAGATTATAAAAAAGAAGATCTTACCAAGAAAATATCGACGATAGTAGTAAGCACCATCGTCGACGCTCTCGATCGGCAAAAGTCGTTTCTGGAGAGGACAAGTGTGTTTCCAGAGAGTTTCTCCAGGTGGTGGCTCCAGGACGGAAACTCCATAGGCCATGGGTGGCCTGTGGATGCCATTTGTGTTTTGACATCGAGTTAGTCCAACTTCTCTCTCACCCTCTCCTCCAATTTCGTTGCGGAAAAACGGACAGGATTCAAGTAGGTCGTTACCTAAAAAGATTGCTAATCAATGAGCCTATTGCTCTTCTAAAAGGTGTTTTCTATTTTTACTTTTAACGGGAATATTTTTAAAGATAGAGGATAAAAGAAATACCTTTTCCATCTCCAGAATCTTCCTCAGGGGCCTCATCAGGAGTCGAGGACCTTAGGGAACTCGCTGCAGAAGCTCCAGTAGCCGTGTTTCTTCTTCTGGCTAAAAGTAAGCCTCTTAATTTCGCGGCGTATCCCAAATTAGCAGTGAAGGACTGGCAATCATAATGAGCAAAGGCCCTTCTTCTGTGTCTTTCTTCAACGTCAGCAGAGATGACGGGACTGGTGCAAGCTTCCTCGACCCCTCGAGGTGGTTTTCCACCCCAGAGTCGATTTAGCTTCAAACGAAGTTTAGGACTGCTTCCGGTTGGTCCGCAAACCTCATCAGTGTCCGGCGATTGGGCGTCTTGCACCCGACGCAAAAAATCCGAAGAAGGACTTCGCTGATCTGGTGGTCGAAAATCTTGTAGCATTGCAAGAAGATTGTCATTCGCGGATACTGACTGCGCCACCACGTCGATACTTCCTGAAATAAAAAATCGGGATTTTAATAACATCAGGACAATTTTTAGTAAATCAATATCATTAATTTGGGAATAATATTACCGTGAGAACCATATTCTCTTCTGAGGGGTGTTTCCGGTATTCGGGATCCAGGATCTGGGCTGTGGGGCAACTCCAGGCTGGAGTTGGATCTATGAAGGGCAATTCCTCGCCCCACTCGACTCATCGGCCCCCCATTGCTGGCCCCACCGTTCACCGGTAGACTTGCAATCATCTCTTCATTCTGTAATATAAATTAAAATTTATAACTAGAGTGCATAGGAATTAAGTGATATTTTCTTCTAAATTACCAGTATATTGATTTTTTATGAGTTCGGTGAGGATTTTCATACTTAGCTGAAGGGTTCTTACTTTAATTAACTTACTATCATTATTATCGCTACGAGATATATTTTCTGAGCAGATTCTAGATTTTGCCGAAGAAAGTGGCAGGCAGGAGGTGTAAATTGAATATTTGATTAAGCTTGTTGTAAAACATGTATATTCCAAGCAAAGCAGGTACTTGGAGTTGAGTGTGTGAATATGCGAGAGCCTCAAGTAACTCTAAACAAGCAAGAAGTATGTAGTTAATTAAAGACATCCCTCCCTTTTCATCTTGAAAGTATATGCTTGGGCCCAGGTGTCCCGAAGGGAATACGTGCGTGTAGTTCATTCCTCAGGAGTGCCCCTCTATCTGTTTATAACTATTATATATGCCTTTTTTAATTATGGCCTTTTCATTGTGACAGCTCTACAAATTACTCTCCTCATTTATTGAAATAAAAATATCAACAACAAAAATTTCCCAGTTTTCATTCCAAAATCTAAAATTTAAAGATATTTAAAGAAATTTCATTGAAAAAAAATAGTCTTGAGAACTTTTTTGATATTTTTAATCCAGTAAATGTAAAAAAAAGAATAAAACAAAAAAAATTGGTCAGGCTAGACGTCTGAAACTTCAATCCAATACGAAAAGTCAGCCAGAATTGATGATTCAATTTCACCTTTCTTGTTATGATTCTTTAAGATAATATGATTTATGAAAAATATTTAAGTATCCTTTCTGACGATAGTGGATTTCGTTCGTTTTTAACTGGATCTGAAACTGGTTCTCTGGGAGATTTATTTATACACTAATGTGGGAACAGAGATCTGATGATTTTCTGAGGAAAATTTATCACTCGTTAGATCGATAGAGAGGCATAATGTAGAAGGTACGTGTTCTGAAAGAACGAGTATAATATAAGACTCGCATAAGCGTGGGCCAATCGACAAGACAAGACGTCGCCTTGAAATTGAGATCGCATTATGCAGGTCGCCGCTACTTTTATACTCCACCTCATTTTTTTTTTGTTTTTAATTTTTCCTTTCCTCGACAACCACAACTTCAAGCAACTTAACGGTCCCATACTGTATTTCACTCAAATTTAAGACCTTTGTCGCCCACTAATTGTCACTGGCAATTAGAGCTGACTCGAGAAATTTGATCTTTCTTAAATATCTTTCTACTCGTCAGAATAAATAGAATCTTCACAAAAATATAAAAATACAAATTGTGGCACATTTATATCCAGGATGAATGAAAATTGTTAGTGGTTTTAACATTTTTTGTAGACAGATTTTCAAGACTCATCAGTTGACTTTGTAAGCAGTATTTTTATTCTTTCGAGCTGAAGAAGTGAAAAAGCTTCCCTTTTTTTGTGTAAATTATCTGAAGCTGAAGTTGAAATTCTGGCAAAATATCGGATATACCGGTTTCATTTATGAAAAAACGGCAGCATCACGAAAGCAGAGCGTCTGTAACAATAATCTCGACGGGATATTGGGCCCTGGAGGTATTTGGCACGAACGCCAATGGTCAGAGACGTGGGCCCCTCTGCATTCCCTGCATTCCAAGCATCACTTTATTTCAAATACCGTATACAAATAACACCTTGAAATTTCAAATTGTCCATGTAAAAACTGAAAATTTATGTAAAATTGAACCACTTTAAGATGTCTCTTTCGAATTTCTTTACTCACACTATTCATGATGTTTATTTTTTTAATTACTGCATATTATTCTTTCATACACTCTGAAAGACGATAAGTGACTTACGTCAGTTTCTCTTCTATTATTCATTACTTTCGTAAGAATAAAAGGAGCCTCTTATGCACCTTTCAAGTGTTAATCAATCTCTAACGCGTGAAGCTCCACGATGAAAAAATAATGTCAAAGATTTACAGTTTGGATTCAGATCTAAAACATCTGGCCACACTTTTGATGTGTTGAGTATTTCAAAATATCTTCCTGCATATCATTATCAACTACGTATCTTTCTCAATTTTCTACCTTCATATTCCAGGTAAAGATAAAAAGAAATAAGGAGAAATAAATTACCGGACCTAGTCTGTCTAATTTCCTTTTTAACTCTGTGTGTTCTCTCGCGTGAGGCGACGAATATATAAAAATCCCGGCATGATTTTATTTTTTTATCTCCTAAATATCGCCGAAAGACGATCTCGAAATCCTCTTCCTTCCTCTTCTCTCTCGAATAAAACGATCTTTAAAAAGAGAGACCGGATTCTTTCGATCTGAGTCACGAAAACCTTTCAATATATTATTCTTATATGGTATTAATAAAGTCATATATTTTTATCAAATTTAGTGAGACGTTTGTCCTCAAATTGCAACGCAGTCTAGGAAAAATTGATGTTGCATAGCAATCTGATTTTATTTTTTATAGGCATTATGTTTTATGTTATCGAGTTCAGTTTCTTTTGCAATATCGCGAAAACGTCACCGGCAATCAGAGTTTGATCGATTGATCGACTGCTATCTAATGGAGGTACGTATCAATTATATTTTCTCACCCTGCAATCTAATAAAAATTAAAGCCACGTCTGACCGCAATAGAAAATTGCGACACTGAAGTTATGTTGTTAAAAACATAGATAAATTCCGTTTTATGTTCTCTAAATCTTCAAAATTCAATTTTTATTAACTGTATTAATTTATTAGCCGTAATTTAAATATCAAAAAATTTTTAAAAGCGCGTAAATTTTCTATCAGGTTGTGCGATATTTTTATTTATATTTCCACAGTTCATCGGAGTTGACGGTTGGACACGCCTAACTTCCGGTACAAGCAGCCGAGCCAGCGACCATCGTTTGGTTTGGTTAACCGGATTTCAGGCTTGTTTCACTTCAATATGCACTTGGTAGATTTCCGAGGCTATTATTTAAAAAATTCGTTTTTGTGGTATTGAATAACGATATTGACCACCCACTACTTAATCCGGAAATCCTGAAATCCAGGATTCTGCAAGCTTAAGGTCCATATTTCATGATGTGAAATTGTTTTGCACTTCGATCTAATCATAAATATCTTCTAAATACATGATAAATTCCCCTATAAGAAATGAAACCAGTTAGAAAAAAATCTACTGAAAACGGCATACGAATCCCGTAAAACCTGAATTCCATTTAAAATCCCCAGAAGAAATTATTTAAATGTCGAGGATCACCTGAATCATCCGGGCGCCACACAAGGAGACGTTTTTATCTGTCCCCAGAAATATGCACGCGAATACTATTTAAATAAATCAAAAGTCGACAAATATAGTATATTATGGACTTATTTTCAGATGATGGCAGTCTTTTTGCGATTTTTTCGCAAAGTGAACTTGAACTGGAGTCGATCCAATAACCCAGAGAGAAAAAATGAGAAATTGAAAGTGACTCGAATTGAAGAACCTGAATAAGCAAAGATGTAGGAATGCGTTACAAATTGTCATAGTACATAATATAGTATCAACAAATCGTTTGACGCATACAAGAGAGAAAGCACTAGAGCTAAGAATGGGATGGACAAGACTGGTTTCCAGTGTATCGGATTCTTCTCGTAGTCTCGCGACCAGTCAGAGTCTTCTATTTTATATATATATATATATATATATAT